>JAUZNC010038613.1:0-18262 GCA_034780395.1 Vannuccia rotundouncinata | reverse complement strand
ATTAGAATATGAGCCGTATTTCATGATTCATAAAAATTCTATGCAATACGATTTTTATTTTGTCCATGAACAATGTATTAATAAATAGTTTTAGTATTACTTAAGACATCATTTTATTTAGCAGTTTAAATAATGACTATACTATATAAGAGAAAAAATCTCTTCGGATTTTTGAAATATTTTTCAAGTCTTGTTTTGCGACAAGAATTCAAGATCTTTGATTATTCAGATAAGATTCAAACTTTAATTAAACGATAACGTTTTCAATTACAGTCTGTTTGATAATTGGTTCCGTTGCAGTAATACTTATTCTAGAATTGAAGTACGAAAACTATTAAATCACAAAACTCAGGTATCTGGAATGGAAATAGTTATATTCTACAAACAAATATTGAAAAATTGAAACACTTTATAAACAAATTATAGAAGATACACCAAATAAAACAGATCATATATAAAATTCTATTAAATGTCGTTTTTAAAGTAATAATTTGTTGAATTATTAAACAAGTTATCTCTATTTTGAAAAAAATAATTTATTGAATATATATTTATTTATTATCAAAATAATATTTCATTAATTATATATAGAAACAATTTTTAAATAATTTGTTCAACAGTTTCTTCAAACTTGTTACAGGGCACTAAAGGAATCACGGGAATAGAAGGAGAATTTGGAGATCCCGGAACAAATGGACCAAGTGTACAAGGCTCAAACTATGTTCTAGATATTTATTAATTAATATTCAACAGCTAATCATTTTAACATCTTAGTAATATTGAAAAACTCCCCAAAAATATCAAAGTTGAAAATATAAATTTTTAATAAATATAAATTATAATAAAAAAATTGTTTTAAAAAATGGATCCTATATATTATATATATTATCACTTTCACATAAAATCTCACAAACTTTAGTGCCTATATTAAATTAACATTAAAATATTTTACCATATTCAAGCTACAAATCTGCTCTCAACATCTGTAAAAATTTGTAAATCGATTAAATTGAACTATAAGTATTTTTATCGTATTTTTAGGGAGTCGAGGGTGATTCAGGTGGAAAGGGTTCCAAGGGAGAAAGGGTAAGTTGATTTTGTTTTAAATAAACTAAACATAAACTTCTGTTGTCTGTGAATTCTCAAAACTGTAATGCTTGCTATATACATAATTATAAGATTTGAATACATTTCGAGCCTAACAGAGTATAGAAGTATATTTTAATGTGAATGTATTTAATAATAATAACAAAAGTTTATATTTAACATATTATAATCTAGAAATTTATCATTTCAAAATAAAAATCTCAATACAAATAGATAAATAGATTCGTGAAAAACGTATTTTAATGGTGTTATTTATAGGAGTGGTTAAAGGAAAGAAGGTATACTACAGGCAAAGCAAAGTTCCGAACAAGAGAGGACTTTCGGATACATTTTCTGGTCCAATTAATGGTTCTTTTCAACCTTTTCCCAGAAAGCTGTTTTGAATTAAATTTAGAGGTCCATCAAGAGAGTCAACATATTTATTAAACGAGAGAAATATAATTTTAGTTTTTAGAGAGAGGATTATAAAGCCATCGTTTTTGCCTTATCTGTCTAATTCATAAATTGGGTATTTTCATCAAAAAAGTTTGTATTATAGTTTAATCGCATACTATAAATTTAATTACAAAACAGATCAGTTATGAATTTAGTTAGAAAAATACAAATATACAGAACAAGGATAAGGATATTATCACAAATTATATATGGCAATCCTGAAGTTACAGCTATCATGGGTTCACTTTTGTAGTCACATTTGTAAATAATTGTTTACCACAATTAGTAAATATTCAAAAAGATTAATTAGTGAATGTAAATATATGTAAGATTAATTATTATGTGTACACTTAACTTAAAAAGAGATAATTGTTGTAGCAACGATTGAATCGATGCAATATTGGGGACGGAAAGAATAATGAATAACATATTTTAAAGAGTTTTAACATATTTCAAGTATATTTCCTACATTATTCGTGTCCGTCTCCGACATTTTATGAGGGCAGCTTACGATTTATAGTTTTATTAATTTAATCTGAAATGTGGCAGGATTTTGTTTTTTTTATTTCTAGTAAATATTTCATAAATTTTTACACTTTAATAATGAAGCAATAATTTCCTTTCTATATTTTTTGTCAAGATATCTATATTTATGATTTTCTATCTGTGTAAAATTTATCTTGTACAATTTAAAACCTATTTAGGGAGATGACGGTTATTCAGGAGAGAAGGGAGAAGTTGGTGACACACTCACGGGGGACAAAGGATCAAAAGGAACCAATGGAAGGCGTGGTTCAACTGGGATTAAAGGAGAAAATGGAGTACAAATTCGATATTTTTTGACGATACATTCTAATATTAACTAACATGTATTCCTTTATTGTTAATTAAACATTTTAAAATATATAATTGTCATCGTCTAGTTCACAAAATTATTACAAATCTATAAAAATTAATTACATGTTAATATGAAAGAACTAAAATATAAGTAAATGTGATGACTACGTTTTAGATCTCAAATAATTGCACTGGCCCAAAAGGGTTCAAAGGGACAGTCGGGTTGACTGGAGATAGCGGTAATACTGGTTTACACGGCCATCCAGGAAGTATGGGACAAAGAGGAGACGCTGGTCTTTCTGGAAGTAAAGGAATGCCAGGACTCTTGGGTCCAGAATGCAAGTACGGACAATCTGGAAACATGGGCCCCAAAGGGAGATCCGGTAAAAGACTCAACTGTTTGATATGTATGTAACATTTAGTTAGTATTGTGCTTATAGATTCATTGCATTTGAAGGGATGCCTGGCATGCGTGGCTACAAGGGTAACAAAGGATCAGTCGGTACCAGAGGAAGTAAGGGTGTCGGTGGAGTTCCGATGATTGAAGCACCGAGGGGTGCTAAGGGAACAACTGGACCTAAAGGCAATATGGGGGATGAGAAAGGAGACAAGGGAGCGAAGGGGAACATTGGTCCGCGTGGTTTTAAAGGGTACCAAGAAAAAGGACCTAAAGGAAAACTTGGAGAGACTGCTGAAAGGGGTAGGATGGCGAGGAATGGAGATAAAGGACTCGTAGGACCAAAAGGAGATAAAGGTGTGTTCTTTAAAAATATTACTTATGCTCCCAATACATTTTGTAAACTATTAATATATATGCTATTCACTTAGGTTTCATGTTAGACAAATGTTCGATCTGTGACAAAGGGGATAAGGGAGCTGTCGGATTGAATGGAAACCGGGGCTGGAATGGGTCATTCGGTGCCAAAGGAGAGTCTGGAAAAAGCGGAAATCCTGGCTTGCAGGGGGACAAAGGAAATACTGGTCCAAAGGGACAAATGGGATTCCTAGTAAGTTCATTTGAAAACAGCTTAGCTATAAAAACATCAAAATTGATAACTCCCTTGTTAAAAAAAAACTTTTCTGTCGCAGGGTCGCCGAGGAATATTCGGAAGAAAAGGGAATGATGGAGATAAAGGAATATCCGGGTATTTAACTCTTATCTCAAATAAAGGTATGCTTGTTTTTTTTTTACATTTATAATATGTCATATTTATTGTTTTCAAATTTTTTGTCTATCATATGTTGTAATTAAACTATTTTTTTTAAATACTCTTTTGAAATTAGTTGTTATTATTTTTCGTTTATGGTTGTATAATATTAATATTTTATCGTCAGGAATTCCTGGTAAACAAGGTGACAAAGGAAAAGTAGGATTGCCCGGTGACAAAGGAAACAGAGGATTCCTGGGATTCCGTGGGCGTTTTGGCATTCCGGGTAGAAAAGGTCTAATTGTAAGTGGTAGCTTCATTGTCGAAAACAGATTGAATGTCTCACAAAAAGTTAATATACACTCTAATTTGATTTTTCTATTACTCATTTGTAAAAAGTAGTATACACTAAATGATGGTTAATAATATAATATTATTTGAAAACAACATAAAAATCGTCATATTGTTGTAAAGTTTTCAGATCACTAAAAATATATTTAACCAACGTTTAAATTTAAAACAAAATTTCAGTAATTAAATGTGCCCTTTAATTAAATAAGTTAGTTTATAATAATTGAGCAGATCTTTCACTTCAAAAATTATATTTAAATTTCAGAGTCTTGTAAAATTAAAATATTATTGAAATCATGAAAAATGTAATTTATTTTAAAATTGAAAATTTTTAAAAAAACAGTCAAGTGATCATCTGATTAAGAAATTTTCAAATATTTAAGGGTTGAATGTCACCGATTTTTATACATATCTACAATATATGCAAAACCACTCCGAAGTTATTAATTTAAAATAGAATTTGTCAGTTACTTACAGTCTGAATTAGCTTAAGATAAAAAACATTAATTAAAGAGACAACATGACGTTTTAGTGGAAAATTAATAACATTTCCTCATTTTATGACTGGCAGGGACGTTGGGGATTACGAGGTGTCACGGGGGAAAAAGGGGACCCCGGATATGCTGGCATGCGAGGATTCCCTGGTCGAAATATTAAAGGAATTAAAGGAAGAATAGGATTGAAAGGAGCTGTTGGGAAAATAGGAGTCAGTGGAGATGTTGGAGAGGATGGAGCCGAAGCAATTTGCAAATTTAGCAAACAATTAGAGGAAGGTGAGTTTCCCAATTAATATTACTTAAAAGTAGTATAATTAATCTATTAACTTTAAATATGAGATCTTCGTTAGAACGATTGGACGGTTGAAACTATGGTTTGTTTATAAAATATTAGTTATATTTTTATTGGCCATATTATTGACCATATAATAAGTGAGATGATGTTAATTTATATCAAAAAATACTAATTTGTAAATTGTTTTTAATCGCATAAAAGATGTTAATCGTAATTTTAGTTAAAGCGAACACAAATTAACTTTGACTATCGACAGATCAAGGATGTATCCCGGAATCTTTGTTTATCTATTTCATTATTTGAATCTGTGTCAGTCTGATCATACATTTATTTTTTGAATATGGCGCCAGATGTCAGAGGCGACAAGGGAGACGTAGGCCCAACTGGAGAAATTGGAAAACAAGGTATTCAAGGTCAAAAAGGAACCAAGGGTGAGGATAAACATACTTTAAGTGATATTGAAGCCTTTTCTTACTTGATAAACTTTCTTAACTTATAATTTGACAAATCCATAGAAAAGGTGATGGAATTTTTTTATGTAAACATGTGCTATAAGTTAGTTATAGACTTAAATTTAAACGAAACATAAATAATTGGCAGATATCAGAAATTTGTTCATACTTTTACTTTTATAACACAGGAATCCAAGGAATAGCGACCAACCAACGTGGAAAACGGGGCAGCAAAGGATTAAATGGACGAGCTGGTCTTAGTGGACTAAAAGGCCGGAAAGGTAAAAACTTCTGTTCAACCTTAATCTTGTAATAATCCTAAATATACAGAAAGAGATGACAACGTTTAATTTATTGATTAGATTTCTATGAATTTTCAATGAGAAGAATAATTAAACTTTGTTTGATGTGATAATAAAATATCTTAGTTATAGTTACATTGATCTATGTGGATAATGTTCCGTTCAAGAAATATTTTTTACAAGATATTTATTAGAAATAAAAAAGAAAATTCTCAAAAATATTTCCTTCACTTCATCTACAAACAAATCCAACTTGATTAAATTCAATTTGTTTTATTTTTTATTAGTTTATTGCAGTCGCTTAACGTTAAAATTTTATTTATTTTACTCCTATATATTATATCTATTGTATGTGACACCCCTTCTAAGTTTAAACAGAATTGTTATAATCAATCAGTTAATAATTGTTACTGGGAAACGTTCAGATACAAATAGGGAACCTAATTTCTCTCTTTTTCATAAAATATGTATTTAGTTCAAAGCTACGATGTCACTCTCAAGAGAATCTCTCAGTATAAGCTGCATTTTTCTGTATTCTTAATACCCGACTTATAGATTAATTTTGTTTGATCTTGGCATTGTTAATTCGTCTCACGCCTCTCTCTATATTTAAGTAGCTATTTTATTCCAAAGATGTCAAGATAAAAATAAATAATACAACTGTTGTCAACAGAGGTAAATTTTTTTCTCATTTATTAAATTTTGGAATTTTTCGTTTTGAAAGCAGAATTGATTGTATCCATCGTTAATTCTTTTTTTTTGTGATTGAACGAAATATTGAAACGTTTGAAACTCTTTTTGAAATTATTTTCAGTTTGAGCAATAAAAATGTTTATGCTTATTGAGGTTAAAATTAAAAGATAAATTGTAAATGAAAAATTTTATCAGTTATATTTTTTCAAAATTCCACAAAATGTGATATAATGTGATAATTTAGGTAAATATAAAAATTCAAAACAAAATAATTGCCTTTTTTATGTATTAGACTCTAATACAATGTAGGTATCACCCCTAGCTACCTTTCTATGAAAAAAAATTAATCGATTTTATCGATTAAAGGCCCTAACCTGGATTAGAAGCAGTTTGGGTTAAGATGACACTGAAATGACACGAGCGAAAATTCGATATCGATTAATTTCTAAAATAATTTATAATATGTATTTGTAACGATGTAAAACTATTGAAGATAGATTTATCCTTCTGATTTTGTTATTAATGGAATCAATTTGATTACAATTCTTTCAATATTAATAATAATATAAAATATGTCAAACTGTCAGGATTCCCTGGAAGACCTGGGATCCTAGGTGATCTTGGAGCAAAAGGGGAAAAGGGAGACCAAGGAAAGTTGGGAAGATTTGGGTTGAGAGGACGTCGAGGATGGTTGGGTGAGTTTTAACAAATTTATAAAAATAGTTGAAGGAATTTTTTGAAATTAATTAAATTATAAAAAAGTTTATACAAACATATTCATACCATATATAGTTCATGGTATGGTCTGGAAAAAATAGATTAATATATTTTGTCAAAATTAAATTGATATTTACAAGTTAAATTAGCAGTTTAATTCATAATTATTTTATATTATATATATAATATAATATAAGGTGTACCGAAAAAACATTTGTTTATTGCAAATTCTATATTATAAAACATTTTAAGCAATACGATTAAGTTTTAAACCACAATAAGTAACAAGTTCTGGTAAACAGTTTATGTACTATGGGTATTCTGTGATATTCTCCATATTATGTCACATCATAGTTATTACTGCCTTGCTCATGCACTGCTGAGCAAATGCGGGCAATTGTTCATCAAGAAATCTTGCAATACCATCAGCCAATTCAAATCTGAATGTTTAGTGCTTCTAAGCGTCAGAAAACATGTCTATCACATAAGTTGACGTCTGGGGAATACGGTGGCTGATGAAGCAACCCGATGTTTCTTTCTTCAACATGACAAAATGTCGCTTGCGCCACACGTGGACAACCATTATATTGTTCAGGAATTGCATTTATCTCTCGCTGTTTATTGATTCATTGCATTGTAATATTTCATAATTAAATGGGTTTTTGTTTGTGAAATTTCCACATGTTGGATCTTTTTGTTGTCTGAAGTTGCTTTCCATTGGCAAAAGGTGTTACCCATGAGGCTATTCGGTCTTGGTGATATTCTTGACATAGTGTTTGTATAAATGATATACTTAAGCCATTTTCAGGGAATGCAGTAATCACAATGTTTTGGCCATTTAGACTATTTCTTCTTAAATCTTCAATAAAGAAATACAACCTATTTTTCGTAACTTTCATTTTGTATCCAACAAATTCAGAAACTGAACTGTTGCTACTGAATATTATTCTGTAAATGTTGCTGTACTGAAATTCAGATTCAACATATAAAAAATATTTATTCATAGAATCTATTGAACCTATTCATTGAATCTTTCGATAAAAATTTTCAATGATTTGGAAGATTGATTATTTTTACAAACCACTGTTTTATTGGTAGAGCCTATATTTAGAACAATATTTCAAATATTGCACAATTATCATTCCACAATTATCATTTTATATCCACATTCAAAAATAGTACATCACTGTTCATACCAAATATAACGGTCGAATTACGTTTCAATTTCGTTTATATATCTTGACAATTGTTTTTAACATTATTTTCCTTAATGTATTCCGCAGGAAACATAGGAGACGCAGGAAAGCCCGCAGTTTTGATTCCTGCCAACAAAGGAGACAAAGGATTCCAGGGGGCTCGAAGTATTATTGGAGATCAGGGTGATCCTGGTAGACCTGGTGTTCCTGGAAAAAAAGGAATTCGAGGTAATACCCTGTTCTGTTGAGAATATGGATCGTTGGTTGTTTCAATTTTGTTTTTTTAAAAATTAACTAAAATCTCTAAATCTCTTGCAAATGATATTTAAACAATATCTAATTTACCTCGTTAAACTATTTTAATATGACAAAAAATATATTTATTTTTTAAATCAAATTCATTATTCATTTAAATGTTGTATAAATATATCTTATGTGAATTTTTTTATTAAATTTGTGATCCTTTGCTGTCTTAATACAAGTAGTTCATTTCCTTTCAGGTAATCCTGGATTTTCAAATCGTCGAGGCTACAAAGGGGCCAAGGGTTCTCCTGGTAACCGCGGAATGAAAGGCTCTCCCAATCCCAAAACATCTTTCCGTGGAAGCAAAGGAGATAAAGGAGTCAGGGGTTTGACAGGTGAGGATAATTTTTTGAAGATAATTTAATATTTTTAATGACCTTTTGTGTTTTTTATTATATGTAAAAATAATTTTGAAGATTAAATAAAACGAGTAATCCTTTCTATGTAGGTGAAACTGGTAGTCCCGGATTGTTCGGAATGAGAGGTCGGTGCATCAAACGTGGTAAAACTGGAACGCAAGGTCTACCTGGGAAGAGGGGTAATTATGGTTGGCCTGGATCAAGGGGTCCACTGGGGCTCAAGGGTTCCACAGGAAAGACAATGAGAAATGAAACAAAAGGTAAACGTTGTCATCGAATAAATGAAACACGATTTTTAAACTTTTATTCTGCAATTCTATGCAAAAATCAATAATGTATCCGTAACTTTTTTATTAGTTTGTGTCACCTTTATAAAGCTCAACTAAAAGTTTCAATCCAAATAAATTCTAGTCTAAATTACTCCATATTTATATATTTTTCTCTTTAGGAGATAAGGGCCGGAAAGGTTTGGTTGGTTCTCGTGGAGAATTTGGACCCCGTGGTTCAAGGGGTAACCGAGGAGCAAGTGGAGATCCAGGCTCTAAAGGATATCCTGGTTTCAAAGGAAGAGTATCAGATAGGGGAGATAAAGGTGAGGACGACATAGGATGAAGAATTGAAGGCATAAAGCACAATGTGGTTGTAAAATCTTTTAAAACTACTTTAAAAATCTTTTTTTTAATCAATACCCTTTTTCCCTGAATTTCAGTTCGAGTATTCTCTAAAGATCACTATAATTAACTAATTACTAAATATCCTTGATTAGAGCGTTATTGATGCAATATTATATTTCTGAACCGGAAAGCATTTTATTTGAGAATATTAATACTTTAAATATTGAGTTGTTTTTTTGTATTGGCCATACCAAGTAATGTTTAATGACCCAGAAAAACAAAAAAGTAGGCTTTCTTCGGTATAATATTTTTATTAGCAGGAGATTTCGAGTGTCTTTATCAACTGCAGAACAGAAACAAAATGTTATAAGTGAGTGTAGCATATAATAGTATCTAAATATTCGTTTGCCGCTCACTAACACTTTTTCTGTTCTGCAATTTAAAAAGATACTCAAAAGCTCCTGTAAAGGAAAATGTTATACCCTAGAAAGCCTTGTTCGTTAGTTTCTCACGATCTTTAATTATTGAGTATATATTTAATAGACCAGAGTTTGTCGGAGAGGCACATAATAATAACTGGGAGGTAAAGTACAAAAGTACTATAAAAATAAAATAAAAATTCACTATGAACTTAACAGATGAAACTATAATTTATCATTAAATATAGAAAAATGGATACCTAACTACAAATCCTTAAATTCTGCTTTTTTTTCATTTATTACATTGAAAAAGACAAACTATCGAAACCTTAGTAGTTAAGTACTTCATGAATTTATTTAAGTTTAATTTTATTGTAGTTTTAGCGGTAATTTTTACGCAGAAGTGTTTTATTTTACTTTTATTGTACTTTTGTATTTTACCTGTAATATTTGTACAGGATTATATATTATTATAATATTTATTTTTCGTACTAAAAATGAGAACACCAAATACAAGTTGTATGAGAACATTTTGAAAATCTTACAAATCTTAAAAATCTAATTTAAAAAAAAGATTTTGTTGAATTGCGATTTAATAAATTAATCAATCCTTCTAATTTTTTAAAGTGACAAGGTTATCATTCTTAATATTACAAACAAAATATAACTATTTTGACTTTGATGTTTAAACATTTCGATTGGATAATTCAAAATACAGGAGACCCCGGCAAACAGGGCTCCGCAGGTCGTAATGGGACTCCCGGGATTCCTGGTCGAAACGGTTACGGTGTGAAAGGAGGCAAGGGTTTCCCCGGACGGGGGGGTTTCTTTGGTAAGAAGGGGCTGCCTGGTTTCAATGGGAAGAAAGGGAAGGTTGGGGCTATGGGAGAAGTACCAATTGGGAGGCAGCAGCGTGGAGATCCCGGAAGAAGAGGACGATTCGGAGATAAAGGCGAGAATGGAGAGCCTGGGGATCAGGGGTTGGCGGGGATGAAAGGTCTCAAGGGAACCTCTACCAGAGAAGGTTTTTCCTTTAAGGTAAAAAACAATGCAGCTTTTGTTTGTATAATCTTTATATCTTTTCTACATTTTTTGAAAAGTTAATATCATTTCGAACTTTGAATTGAAGTCACAGCTCCCGCTATAATTAATGGATCAATATGAGGTCATTGAATAATTGTATATTAAGTTTTATAGTTTATATTAAAATTAGTTTTTGATAATAAAGATTATTATTAATTGTTGTGAGTGGTTTGTCTGACAAGAAAATAAATTAATTATTCTTGAAAGTCAAACACTTCCCTTCTTTCCTTACGATGCAGCAATTTACGAAAATTAAATTATTAAAAAAATTGTTTTTTTGGGCTGTTATTTTATGGAATTTGGTAAAATCATTTTTTAAATAAAAATATCTACATGAGAATTTATTCAGTCGAATCATTTTTTTCTGGGAATAATTCGAATAATTACAATATTTACAACAATAATTATTGAAATATTTTTTGAATATTTCAAAATTAATAATATTTATTCTCGTCATCTTTTAGTTTATTTTGGTCAACAATTTGGTTAATAATTTTATGTAACCATATTTAATTACTTCGTGATTATTATACATATTTTTGAAATATTTCAAGTATTAGTAAGTATTTGATTTTTACCATAGTTTTAAAATTATTTTCCCTCCACTTTTCAATAAATTCTTCAAATATTGATAAATATTAAATTCAGATCTCAATGAAACTCTAAAAAATTCTTTTCTTTGACTTATAAGCCGAAAGGTTTTTAAATTTTAAAGAATAAAATATTTCATTTTTATCTAATTAATTCAGGGATTAAAAGGGGACGATGGATTTATGGGTCCTGATGGTGCTATTGGGGACGAGGGTCCGAGTGGATCTCCCGGTTCGAAAGGAATTCTTGGACGTGTAGGAAACAAAGGGGCCAATGGAATGAAAGGTCAGCCAGGTTCATTGGGCGATGGATTAAATTCAAGTTTACTGGCTGGAGATCCTGGAGAGAGTGGGTCGATTGGTGTCACCGGAGAGCCAGGAGAGAAAGGACAGCGAGGAGAAAGGGGTATGATTTATTTAGAATAAAAAATAGATTTAGATTAACTAGTTACCCTTCTATATCGTTCGAATATTATGATGTTGACAGTTACGATAGGTCGTCCTGGACCAACAGGAAGCGTTGGGGAAGTTGGTCAGACTGGATTGCCGGGTTTTAATGGAACCATTGGTCCAAGTGGGGACCAGGGTCCCAGAGGAATTCCAGGAGATCGGAGAGATAAGGGCTCTAAAGGAAGTTCTGGTGACGAGGGAATGCGCGGTGAAATAGGATCCCAAGGCCCAAAAGGAGAGCAGGGAGCAGAACCGGAGAATTGTACGAGTGTGATTCAGGGTAAACGTGGATTGATAGGACTTAGAGGTCGATTCGGTATTAAAGGCAATAAAGGTGGCACTGGTAAGTTTTGTGAATTTATTTTGTACGAAAATTGTTATTTGAAACTAAATTTTAAGATTTTTTTAGAGCGCTTGTTGTTTACAGATGAATTATAAGAGGAACAAATTCAATTATAGTTTTTGATTACGTTTGAAGTGGAATTAATACAAAATTGGAAAAAGACTATTTTAATAATGTATAAAGCTTTGCTACTTAATTTGAATTAAATTAAAACTATAAGGATAATTATTTTATACTAAATTGTTTTAACAACTCAACGTAGATTCAAAACATATAAAAATCACATTAAAATGTCTTTCTTTCGTATTTACAGTCATAATTAAAAATAATCTAATGCGATTCAGTAAATTGAAATCAAATTTGAAGATAATTAGTAAAATTAGACAACAATATATATATACAACAGCATAATTTCCTGCCAGTGTACTTTTCCTCGTATATATTGAAACTTTTACGTACGTGTTATTGAATTAGCTTTCATGAATTATTATTTAAAAAACCTTTTGAATCTAAATAATCCAAGTCTTGTTCTAGATATATATATATATATCCGTTCCAATTTTGTTTATCACATTAAATTATACAATTCGAACACCTGTTTTTGTTTTTATATTTGCAATTCTGTCTCGACATTTGTGGCATAAATGTTATACATAATGCCTTTTAATATTTTGATTATATATTATTATTACTCTCCCTATTATTCCACTATTGATTCAAATAATTTAACAAAATACTTTTTACATTATTACCTGTCCACAATTATCAGTCTGTTATTAAATACTTTTTGTTATATTTTTAAATTTATTCTTTTACAATTAATTTTGATATTTACAATAACAAATTTCAATGATTTTTAAGTACAAGCAAGTTGACAACTGCAAACAAATAATTTGTAATTGAAAATGTGAAGTATACCTAAGTATTCTGTAATATGCAGTAAATCTACTCTTTTCTTATTTAACTATATACAATTATATTATTATGACTATTTTTTCCATAATGGAATTTGTAACAAATAATTAAAAGGAAGTAACTAATGTTTTAAAAAATATCATATGGCATGAGGGGTATGTCGTCTAGGAGTGTTGTGTTGTCAAGGAAACCATAAAAAATAGTTCTATTTATTATATTAATTATTTTTATTCCTTTTTGTAGGTATTTACGGTATCCAAGGAGAGGATGGAGACCGCGGTGAAAGAAGTACCAGCAGTCCCGATGAACTTATAGGTCCAAAAGGAAAACGAGGTCTTATAGGCGACAACGGACGAATTGGTAACACTTTTTGAAATGTTTATTATTAAATGGAATCATTAAAAAAATAACTTTTAGGAAGCAGTGTTGATGTTTGTGTAAATTAAAACATTAAAAATATATAATTAATACTATTTACGATTTTTTTTAATTCTGTTAATATTAAAACCGTTAAATGTTTAATTTTTCATGAGCATCAACATTATCAAACTGATGAATTAATAAATCGCTTTATGGAGAAATATTTGACTCTTACATTATATAAATGTTCACCATCATTTACCAACAGGAAAAAAAGGGGAACCCGGAAAAAGAGGACCTTCATCATCGGGGAATTCAACTGCGCTTCCTGGAGGGGCTGGAGACCAGGGTTCTCCCGGAAAGGTTGGCGAAATAGGCGAAAGGGGCGACCCTGGGAATGTGGGTGTGGATGGCGATAGTGGAACTAATGGAACTGTTGGTGAGAAAGGGAGGATTGGTATGTCAGGTGAAATCGGGGAATCTGGGACTAAAGGAGCGACTGGACCACGTGGTGACAGTACCAGCGCCAGAGGACTTGAAGGTGATATATTACCAAATGATTAGATACATTCAATATAAAATATTATAATCTTTGAAACAGTTCAAATTTTCGTAACCAGTCAAAAATGTATTAATTATAAATAACTCAACATACTATGCAAATGTGGTCGGTATTTTTTAATAGTTATTGTTTTTTTTAAATATCGGATAATTATCAATATGAAGTTTTAATTATTGATTAATATAACAACTTCAAAACCAATTCAACAAGTCACATTATGAAGGTTGTAAGTTCATTGTTTCATCGAACTAACTAAGGACAATCTCCCCACACACAGGGTCACTTGGAGAGAAAGGATCTCGTGGGGATATTGGTCCTAGAGGATCTGGAGCTGTTGGTGATGTGGGGGAGAAGGGAACAATCGGTTTTTCGGGAGAGAAGGGCAGCAAGGGGGACACGGGGTTATCCCTTCAGGGGGAAAAGGGGGATATCGGCAACAAAGGAGTCAAAGGAAAACCGGGAAGTGATCCCCAGGCGAGCGAGAGGGGTGATTCCGGCTCAAATGGAACCACAGGAGACGCAGGCATGAGCGGGCGTAAAGGAGACCGTGGTTTGCGAGGTCCTCCTGGTGATGACTATGAAGAGAGCTCGGAGGACATCGACTCGAATGTATTTGCTCGACATTCGCAAGACTCTGAACCGCCGAGTTGTCCAGATGGAAGTCAGTTTCTCTACACTGGATACAGTCTGGCGGCGGTTGATAACGGATATGAAGCCTTCACGACAGATCTGGGTGAGTAGGTGTTTCGTCCAGAGAATTATTATGTCATCTATTATATCCAGGAATTATTCAAAATCCAGGAATCATTTCATATTGTTTTTTATTGTAAATAAGGTTAGGCGACGCCTAAGCAGTCATACACATAAGGCCGAGTGGTTACCATATACGCCTTTTCCAAAAAGTACTTAGTCAGCGTTCCTTTTAAAAATTCATCCAAATGTTTGTTTAGTTTTTAATTTTCATTTAAATTAGGATTGTTAGGTTACTTCTCGATCGATAATTGACAAATCCATTTTATTTACATTTATCAAAGCTCTAACTGGGAGTTTATATATTTTGTATTAGGTTACCTACCAGTAATACGTTTTAATCCAAAATTAATATTAGCTTTTATTGAACATTTTTAACTTTTAAAATATATTATTTTAGGCTCGTCCGGCTCTTGTCTTCGAAACTTCAGCGTCAGCCCTTCTACAATGTGCTTTTTCTCAAGAATGCAAGGAATTTGTCAGATCCAATTGCGAAATACGAAATCGTATTGGCTATCGACGAGAAGTCCCTACTTAAAAGAGCCACTAGAAGCGGACCAATTGAAGCCATACATATCACGATGTACTGTGTGCCAATCCCAGGCGACACCGGTTGCCATACACACGCAGAGATCTGGTGTCCAAACCCAGTGCCCCACTGGATGGATCGAAGGATGGCGTGGTTACAGCTTCAAGATGGTAAAATTTTTCAGTAATGTAATCAGAAATAAATTAATATAGAATAAGTTTACAGATTTCGTGTGTAAGTTAAAAGCAATATTATATTATGGGATTATATCTTGTGATGTATTCAAATATATTTGGGAACTTCAAATTACATTTAAAATACTTTCATACATTGTTTTTCCTGGTTGAACCCAAAATAATTATGAGAATATTTTTTATCATGGACTGGTTAAAGAGTAGTTTATATTTTCTTCTTATAATCCTCACGCAGAATTGTGTTCGTAATATTCTTACAAATTACAATTATTAATACTATTTAACAGTGCCATTTTGATAATATGTCGTCACACTTGCAAGATAAGTTTACTTTTTGCTTTCTGTAAACTAAATCAGCTAGTTTTATTTAAAAAAAGAAGAGAACAATAAAGTATATAAACTCTCTTGGTTGTTCTACATTTAAAAAAAACTGGAGCTGAATAGCAGAATAGTAAGTTATTTCAGTAAATCCTTTTTTTCAAATTGTTCTCTAAAGGCGGTCTACAACATGCAAAGTCACGGTGGTCAACCAATGCACTCCCCAGGCAGTTGTCTACAGCATTTCCAAGTGATTCCGTTTATGGAGTGCAACGACCAAGGAGGCAGCTGTCATCATTGGCAGGATGGACGATCCTATTGGTTGGCGGCACTCGATCCTGATAGGCAGTTTACTAAACCAATCGGATCAACATACAAATCAAATGTAGATATTTTGAAAAATGTTAGCCGGTGTAAAGTCTGCATACAGCAAATTAAATGATGAATTATTGATTATACATATTTTAATTATTCTATTGGAGTTAAAAACGAAACAGTTTATCATAAAATTGAAACTAGCAGCTTATATGAAGCTTCTTTTTATACATCAAACCGTTTTTTATTAATTCAATCTAAGATAACAAGTGTAAATATCTGTTATCTGAGATTTATTTTGAAAAGACTTCCTTAGGAATTACGTAACGTCGTAAATTTATTTTTCGACTTAAAACATTTGTACCATAAATGTACACAATTAATACACCATATATTTTAACTGTAACACCAAAACAAAATTAATTAAATTTCAAATCTTAAATTGTATTTGTTATTGAGTACCTCATGAAAAACATTATATTCTTATGAATTAGGATGTGCTATTGCCCCACTAAATTGAAATTAATTAATTTTGATTTGAGTTGTATTGAGTTTTTGATCTATGCGTATGAATCGCGACGATCTGAAAATTATTCATTTGACTTATAAAAAATTACAGCATATTTTCGTCAATGTTGAATTAAGTTGATTTTGCTGAGAAAAAAAAGTTTTATGTAATCTCAATATAAAATTATACTTCAACTTGGAAATGTAATGAATCAAAGTTATTAAAGATTTCAAGTTGCGTCACTTCAAAATTTGTATTAAAATTCACTGAAACTATTTCTTACTCAATAAAATTATGTTTCCGATAATAGTTAAAAGTTCATAACACATTTTATAAAAAATAGAATAAAATAAGTAGATAGTTCTCTTTTAGTTTTATTTCACTTGTGACGCATTTTTAGAAATTCTTAAATATCTCAGTGATGAAAATTAATCAAAATCAAAATTAATATAAAACGCATTAAACAAATAGTTCGCACAAAATGAAAAACTATACATTATGTGCTACGTAAATACAAATGGAATCTTGAGGTTACAATAAAAGAATTTCATTCAAATTGAAGAAAACGAATACTTTCTGTATTGTATAATATGTTGAATATTTATTGAATTTTGTTTAAAATGAATAATATTATTAGAATATGTTTTCTTATTCCAATTATTTAGCTATATATTGTAATATATAAAAATATATACAGTTTTATTGAAGTAAAAAAATATATAACTTATTTGATAATTGATTTCATTATCCACAATATTTTATTGTATTTTCCTTAACATCGATAACTTTGGAACACGCCCAAGAGGCAAATTGTTTTAACTTAAAATTAAAAACGACGAAGTTTTCTTGTATTAATTTTAAATTTTGAATTTTCTAAGATTTCAAAGTATTGCATATAATGCGTTTAATGCACAAGTTACAAAGTATGATGTAATATGTACAATCTACAATGGATAAGTTACAAAGAATGATGTAATATGTACAATCTACAATGGATAAGTTACAAAGTATGATGTAATATGTACAATCTATAATGGATAAGTTACAAAGTATGATGTAATATGTACAATCTACAATGGATAAGTTGCAAAGTACAATGAATATGGTGTACAAGAAAATTAAATTAAAAATTATATTTTGAATGCTAAAAATCAATAAAAATTATGTTGTTTGTAATAGATAAATCATATAGTATTAATATTATTATTCTATGCTGAAGACTAACATAGACTTAATGCAAAATAAAATGTAGCTAGTAGAATTTTTAATTATTGTGTAATTAAACAATATATAATGTAAAACAAAATTTGAAAATGACACCTTATATATTATCGTTTATTACACCATATCGCAAATATATCATTAAAATACATTTATCGAAGACAATCGAAATATCCTTCTATACTATGGAAACATATTTTTATAAAGTAAAGTATAACCACAACACAAATAATCTTAATAATAATTTTTTAAACATTTTATTAGACTTAACATGCGTCGACAAAGTACCACATCAACAAAATTAAACAATTTAATTTCTATTCATTACATTACATTACATTACATTACATTACATTACATTACATTACATTACATTACATTACATTACATTACATTACA
>JAUZNC010038602.1:5059-18263 GCA_034780395.1 Vannuccia rotundouncinata | reverse complement strand
GTACAGATTATTGATTTATACGTTGTGAGTACAGTATAATTCCTAAACCTGGGGCGGTATTCATAGACCTGACTTGGCTTAGTCACCACAAAAATATATAAAAAAAGGTCGTGATTATTTTTGTAAAAGTCGGGAAAAGGTCGGGAATTTCATGTTATTAAAACTGTATGAACCCTGTAGCGGGTTCGTACCCCGGCTCGGACCGGAATTATAAGTGTGTCAGTCGAATGCTTAGCCACCTGAAAGCGTTCGTTTGCTTAAAATAAGTGCAGCAGACTTAGCGCTCTATTTAACATTAATACTTCTGATACTGCACACCATGTAAGCAGTAGAATTACCCTTACACAAAAAACTTAACATACTATTTATCATTTTCTTAAAAATTGTACACCAGTTCGGTTTCTTCTCCAATTCTTGATCTTTATTTACTTTCAGTGATTGCCATGAGCGGAGTGGATGATGTCCGTCCAGTGCTTGAGTATTACCGACAATTCGAAGACCCTTTGGAGATCTTCAGAGGGAAACATGTTCAGTTGATGGTAAGCATAAATGATTTTCTATGTTTAAATGAAACACATTTTCAGTAGTCTTAGAGGTTTTAACAGTATATCAGATCTGCATTTTAAACTCGCGTAATAAATTATGAACTATAGATATATTGATTCATCATCGGTCTACCACGACTGCACTCAAAACACCAAGAAAACATTTTAAACTTGAGCAATTTAACTTCATATAGCTACTTAATCACATGATCTCAACTTAGATAAGGATTAAAGTACTCGATAAAGACTTCTTATAGAAATCGATATAGAATACTTCATATCTTTTGCAATTTTGTAATTTGAGTAAATGTAAGATTCAAATACTTTCATATTTTATTGTTTTATATTAAATAAATTGTGTTGGTATATATAGTATATATATATATTTTAAGTGGAACATTTTTTTAAATAAAATATTGTGATTATTGTTTTTATTGTGAATATTGTGTGTTCTTATGATACTACTTCACTAAAATTGTAGTAGTAGCACCACTAATTTGTTTTAAATATATATTTTTAAAATAGTGAATATCTAACGCTTACAATTTTAATTCTAGTTTTCTTAATACAAGTTTCCGATTTTTTATTATTTGACGATATTTTAACTCACTTTTTTATTATTTTTAATGGTTCAAAAGTACCACTCTACCATAGTATTATTTTTCAATTGATATTTTTATAAAATAGATATGTAATTTTAATTTACTTGAACTCCTTAACATTTCATATTTGCATAGTTTCTTACAAATCATGGCTACGTGTAAAAGAAATGATACAACCTACCGTATCAATTAATGACCATCCACACCATTGACTATTTATCGAAATGACCGAATTTACACTATCAATTTTAAGTTTTCTATTAACAATTTTGTGCGTGTTTTATTTTATTTCATTTAATTTAATTATCATATTTTTCTGAAGGTATATCCCTTAAAAGTATCAATTATTTATAACAAACATGCAGCCTAAGGATTTCATTTAGTGTTTAGGCAAATGAATAGGTGTAAATATTATACGAGGGATTAATAAGGAGTTGTCTTTGGGAGTAGATCTTGTTATGAATAATAGTTGACAGGCAAACCATCCATATTTTATTACATGTGCCAACGAAGAAGGTATTCATCCGAAAACTTTATCGCCGATTAACCACAAGTATTGTCTAACAGTTATTATTTGTGCAAAGACAGCTACTATCTTTTCACCTCAATTCTCTGCAAAAATTGGCAGCTGTTGTGAAGGAATTAGATCATCTACGGATCTTAAGGTGTCAGCTATGAGTCATAATCGAATTTATCAAACCAACTTGGCATTCACTGTTTAAAAAAACTACGATCTGTTTACGTTAGGTATTGTAAACTTATTTACGGCTCTTGTGTCTATTTTCGATGAGGTGTTTTCTGAGACAATAATTGTTTTCTTGTATAAAAAGGATTTATTTATTTAATTTATATAAAGTTGATATTTCTTATGAATTATCTAAAGATTTTGTTCTTTTGGTTATTTTGACAATAATCTTTTGATTATTTTTGTAACTTATTTAAATTAGCAAACTAATAGTTTGGGTTAGATTTATATAAACAATTTATTTCAATTTTGAGACAAGGGAACAAGATGACTAATTGTTCACAGTGACCTCATTATTCTTCAACCAATTTTGATCTTTTTACGGGACGTCCAGTTTTGATATATGCATCCTAGAGCTTGCAAACTTCATCATCTAATTCACACTCGGGCTCTTTATGCGTTGGCACTTAGTCTTCTGGTTGTGAGCCTCATGGGAGGATTCCACACGAACTTTATGTGCGATAATGAAACTATTAATGGTGAAATATCGTCTCTATATCTCTTAATACAATTTATTCCATTTGAAAATTTGGCTGAATTTAATTCTCAGACTGTAAAACTATTCCAATTAAATATATTCTTAACTTTGCGGTGGTCAGTTGAGTGAACTTCCTTTCTCCATTCTAATGTGCAATAGAGCTGACCTCTCTCTCTCTCTCTATTCTTCAGGAGGAGCAAGCCAAGAAGCAGGAAGAAAAGGCAAAAGCCACCGACGCCAAAAAACCACTCGGTGGAATGGGCTTCCGAGGATTAACACGACGATAACTTTTGTGACAACGTACCTCCTACCTACACTAAGTCATTCCTTCTTATGAACACACCCTCCTCTCTTCTCTCTCTCTCTCTTAGCTTGTATTATAGCATACTCCCTCTTAATTGTGCTCTTGGTCATCCTCGCACATACCAGCCGACATTGAAAGAACAAGGAGATAATATACTTATTTTAAAATGGCGTCTATGATGTCTTTTAGCGTGAAATTAATTCAAAATTTGTTCTGTTTTTCGTTTTGGCTATGATTCGTGTTTACATTGTGCTGTTTGTAATTTCATTAAATTATGCATTTTGAATTATTTCGCTTGTTTAAATATTAATTCAATCACTGTTTTTAAATGATTATACTGTTGTTACGTTTTTCTTATCGATAATAAAGATTTTTATCTTAACTCCAAATGGTTATTTCGAGAAATGTGTTTATGAATTTTCAACATAACTATTAAAACAAAACATCTATTTAATTCCTCTTTCCATTTTAAACATTAATTTTGGTAATTTTATCATTTTATTCAGAATTGTTGTTATTTAAATGCTTGTTTAATTTGTTTATTAATCGTATTCCTTGGATCTTTTTTATGTAGTAGAATATTTGGTTGAGTTGTAGATTATGGACATGTTTTTAATCACTTTACAGATAATTAATTATCCTAAAATACAGACGAGCCTCCATAACTTATAATCATCGCAACAGACCATATACTAGCGGCTTCTTCAAATGATTGCTGATTAATCTATGTAACATAATCTTATACATTGGGTCATACTTTTTATAGGTATCTTTTTAGGTCATCAATATAAGGAGAATGTCCAAAATGATATTTGATTACGAAGTAATTATTTATAAAAATAATGGTGGTTTGTCCTAAAATGTGTCGTTATAAAGAGATTTAAAATTCATTCCCCAAAGTTGTTTTGCTACTTCTATAGGTTACGTGGATCCTTGCAACTGCCCAAAACTGATTATTTTTCCTTTTGTTGTCTACGCTTCGTTATAAGTTCATTTTTCTAGGACAAAGTTGAAATGAGATAAATAATGTATCACATTTTCCTTTATTTATTTGTATATATCAAAGAATCTAAATATACATATTCCGACTTTTTTCGGTGATCATCCCAACTTAGAGTTGGATAGTATAAGATGTATGCCAAAACACCCTCATTATGTAATACTTTGCTTTCCTTTATTGCAGCCTGCACCAACTATTATGCGCCTTTACTATCAGCCTACCGCACCACTAACTCACTACATTAATAAGTCGTAAAGAATTATACAAACTGTTACACGCTAAACCCTCACACTCATTTGACTTTCCTGTATGCAAGATGGCAGCTTGTAGAACAATTATTTTTTCCAGTCAATATATTCAGTCGTTAGATAAGGAACTTTTGCGTGAAAACTATAAAGTAACTCGGAGAAAACTTGAAGAAACTCGGAATATTGTGAAATAGTAAATATTTATCTGTGGGCATAATCATTATCGTAGTTATCTTAAATATACTTCAATGAAACCAATTTTTGAGATAATCTGATAAATACGCAACATCTAGTTTTGATAAATTTCGTTTTATATTTCTTTATTTTTTGTTTTAATTATTGTATTTATGATTTTTGTGGTTTAATGTCGTGGTTATTATTTATATAACTATTTTTACATCTCATCGGTTTGTGTTTAATAAATTTCTTAAACTACGCTTCAACATCAAAAAACTGCAGCATAGTATTTTTCTGTTTTACACACACACTATTG
This sequence comes from Vannuccia rotundouncinata, assembly GCA_034780395.1. Classification (NCBI taxonomy): domain Eukaryota; kingdom Metazoa; phylum Platyhelminthes; order Proseriata; family Coelogynoporidae; genus Vannuccia; species Vannuccia rotundouncinata. The sequence continues at coordinate 13,848 of JAUZNC010038602.1, read as the reverse complement.
ATTTCTATCAAACAACCCGAAAACTAATTGATTTCGGTTTTTCGACATCGGCTTAGTTCTAAAAATTATATGTGAGTGGGCAATTTGTATTATACTGAACCACATAAATGATATCTAGATAAGGTTTTCAGTTTACCCTACCTCTTATTTAATAATTACCTTTGATAACATGATGTTGTTTTCAATAACAGATTGTTTGTGGGTCAAATAACAAGCGACTAATTACTGACCAAATACTCCAGTGTACCAGTCATTGGCTACAATTAAACTATATTCTCTGAGATTATTATAGATATTTATTATCCGTGTAAACTATCTCATTGAGTAATAACAACCACTATTATAGTTGTAGGTTAAATTATTATATACGACAAAGCGTGTGAACTAATATAACTGCTTCATAAATAGTAGTTGAACACCATAGTTGTGTCTAAGCCAAAGTCAATTTGTCCTCTTTGAAGGCAACTCAATAGTCTTTCTTACTGAGCCTTGGGGTCTGTCTTTTATGTACGGCGCCATAACTTAGAAGACTGACATAATATGTAGATAGAAGCACAGACGGGACCCATTGGGGTGATATCTCACATATTTCTCACAATAAAAGAAACTAAGGAAACCTTTTGTCTGAATTCTGTTAGGAAATTGATTTCTCCCAATTCAACAACACTGCTCAACTGCATTTTGGCACACACATAGCTTTTTCTTCCTAAGCTGCCCACTAACCCAACGTTTCACGTGTCTTATATTGCCCTGTCCGTCTTCAGTAAAACCCTCTTGTTTCCTCAAATGACAACCTCTTTCTTTACTTCCGGAAAAATCAAATTGTCCACTGACGCTTCCTACAATGAACATTGAATGAATGTAGGTATATTTTAATGTGTCTTGAAAATATGCGATGTTTGCTATATTACGTCACATTTAGAAGCAACCCAAATCATCATTGAAGGTAGATTGTATGTCGGAAAAGGTCGATTGATTTAGGACATTTTTATATTATGCAACATATAATTTGATTATTGACTTCCGTGTCCACAGCTCAGAATTAAAGTTGAATGTAATTTGATATTGTAATCAATAAATTTCTTCTCAATTGGCGTCTGCTTTGATGTTTCCGGATAACCGGAATTTCTTTTAGACTCACTGCTTTGGATTTAAGTTTAATTTGCATCGTCAATAAATCATTCGCGCCTAGACTTTAGAAGTGTACAAAAACACAGTACAATAAAAAACATTTGGTTAATTGTATTTGTGAGTGGAACTTGCAATATTTGTCTCACAGTTATCTTGAACAAGTTTGTTTACAATGAACTCTGTGTGCCTTCCATGTTACCACACAACTGGCATCACCTCCTTTTCTTCTGCTTCCTTTTCCTCGAAGGAGGAATTTTCTATAACTTCAATATATAATAATGATAATATTGTTCATTTTTCGGACAGGCAATGTTGTTTGAGTCAACAAAAAAGCAATCGTGTTGGACCATAGTTGGCTTATAGGACGCCCCTTCCACGCTAAGTCAACTTAAAGCGTCTGTATGTGTGACAATTTATGCACCCTATAGTACCCTCGTATATACCTCTATCTCTCTCTTATAACAAACAGCCTTAGTGCACAACTTGTTCCTTTTTGTTTGAGGATGTGAATCGATTTTTTTCGCTAATGCCTGATTTCATTATTACATGTATTCGTACTTTGTAACCATTAGTCTAAATATTTGTCCATAAGTTTCACTTTGTTTTTAACGTCAAAGCCAGAATAAATGAGAAAAAAAGGATAATATCTTTGTAGTTATCAGAGCACCCAGTCACACTTGAATATTTGTGTATGTAGACATATTCTATACAGCGGCAGTAAAGAAATGCGTCAAATATAAGTAGTCTATCATTTTATTTTTTTGTAATCAGTGCCCTTGAAAGGTTTGTTTTTATAAAAGCAAGACAAATTCATATTATTTCATTTTATTATTCAAAATGAAATCTTTTGTTCGAAAAATTAGCATATATACTCTAGTCTATTTAATATTTTGCTTCCAAACACCTTTAGCGAAATATATAATTTAAAACATTCAATTTATATCAATTTCTGACAGTCCAAAACATCGCTTGTGTAAGTTTTCACGTCTGTTAATGACAGTCTTTCGTTATAGTCTCCGAAAATCCAGAAAATAATTAAACGAATTGGAACGTGTTTCCCGGAATGATATCAACTAAACAAATCATTGATATTGAGATGATGATAGGTACTGTAGTGTATTGAAGGAAAAGTTTGAAGTACTAAAAAGCCAAGATAATCTACAAGACAATTTTGATTCGTATAATCATCTCAATGTTCATCAAAATATTTCATTTGTCATAAACTCAAAACTATGTAAATTGCCATCCAAGTCTCACTATATAATTCTGTCTTTTTATGTTGTTAAAATAAAAATTATTTAAAACTTGAATTTTTTTTTCTTTTTATGTAATCAGTTAATATAGTAATTAATCTCCATAACATCTCCCAATTATACCTGTATTAATCAAAACCGTCCCTATATATACAACACTCTGTCCATAATATGTAAGCTGGATCAGATGTCTTTTGCATCATGTATACCATGTAGCTCTATCAACTCGAATTCAATTTGCATTTTAACGAGCCTATTGGGACCTCTGAAGAGCCATGCGACTAATTTGCCTTTAAAAACAGATATCGATTCGTCTTTATCACGAATAAATCATAATTAGATTTACTGAAATGTTCAATTATCTCTTAGAATGAAATATTTCAACATATCCATTCCTTATATTTTTTCTATTCTACATTTTCAGCGAAAACTTTCTTTTTAAACAAAATAAGAAGTTTTTTGAAGATTAATATATTTCGAATTATTCTTTTTTTAATTATACATTTTTAAAATGCACCATGAATCAATTTTTTCCATTTCAGAAGACGAAAGTAATCTGAATGATTCATTCGGGGTTAAAAGAAAATTTATATAGGAATAATAATGTTTCATATTATAAATTACATTTTTCGTGTTTTCTCTTTGGACCTAGTTTAACCATGAAAAAAATGTAAATATTTGTTCATGAGGCATTTTTTATACTGTTTTTATAAAATCTAATCCAACTATAAATATGAACGGTTGCAGATGTTAACTATAAAAAGATGAACAGTTAAATTTAGTTAAAATAAATATTAGATTGGAACAAAGATCAAATATCACTTCAGGCTATAATGCGACCATCTCTCAATTTTTTGAAAGTAACGAAATAAGTTTAGTCAATCGGAATTGTCAATTTGCATGCTTTTTCATGTTTTGCGGAATATGGAATTCATTATTTGATTAAATAAGTGGTGCATAAATTTGATGGTATAGTGATTTAATAAGACTGCGAAGATTTGATGGTAGTGATTTAATAAGAGTGCCTAGATTTGATGGTAGTGATTAAATTAGTGTTGCGTAGATTGGATGGTAGTGATTTTATAAGAGTGCGTAGATTTGATGGTAGTGATTTTATAAGAGTGCGTAGATTTGATGGTAGTGATTTTATAAGAGTGCGTAGATTTGATGGTAGTGATTAAATAAGGGTGCGTAGATTTGATGGTAGTGATTTTATAAGAGTGCGTAGATTTGATGGTAGTGATTAAATAAGAGTGCGTAGATTTGATGGTAGTGATTTTATAAGAGTGCGTAGATTTGATGGTAGTGATTAAATAAGAGTGCGTAGATTTGATGGTAGTGATTTTATTGCTGGTTTATTGTTTAAAATGCTGACTGGTTTCGGTGGTGGGGGTTGAACGAGAAAAAGTTTATTTCTCCACAATTTTCTTCCTTTTTGTAATTTAGCCTGAAAATATCCATGTTGTAATGTAGTTTTATTTTTCTATTAATTTTTAGCATTATAAAAAAACCGTTTCCATTTTGATTTAGTTACATTTATTACACTTTAAAATATCATGTACAACTAGACTAAGTTCTCAAAGGTTTTTGCATGGTGAATAATTAATCTTTCTCTTCGTCCATTTCTACTGGATAATCTTGGATAATAGTTCTTAGGAAGTGAATAATTCATGTTTATTTACTGGGACAAAAGATATCCTTCATACTAATGCCTTATCTTGACTAATTCCCTCAAGTAATTCCCCATTTATTTCTAGTAATTGACATGGTTAAGTCATTAGAAACAATTTGGCAGTCAACTCCATCTCTGTAAGTTGATTTTATGAGGAAGCAAATGTACATTTAAGTAGTTTTCAATCTAACGCATCTTCCACCTCGCTTACACACTTGTTAAAGGTTTCCACACGCCCACGCACACAAACGCCAACCGTGCTTTCCTAGGCTGCAGTCAACAATTTGTAAACATATGAAATTTTATGCATCAAAATACCTATTTTTTGTGTAAATATATTATCCGTAAATTTGTGCCCACACTGTATGCCGTTGACCTTAAACATGCAAGATCTCATATGGTCATGGACATTTGCTCATTCCCCTTTGATCTGATAATTCCGATCTTGAATGAATGACCCTTTAATTGATACTATTTAGGAGGCGGTAAAAGCTCTTAGTGACAATTTAATAAGATATAAAACAGTTTATATGTACGTTTCCCTCAACCAAACAGGTGTTTATGTTGTTATTTTGAATTAGGTTTTCATATACAAAATATTTAAAATTGTCCTATAATTCTATCATTTTAATTTAGCAGTTGAAGTTGACTTATTTAAATTTTTACAATTTCGAGAATTATTTTAATTTGATTTTCAAACATATATAAACATAGATATTTTCAAACACATATATCGATGTTTTCGTGTATAAAGTTAAGACGTGAAGGTCGATTTAAATTAATGTAATCAATAATTATATCGATATAAGTTCTACAGTATAAGATTAAACTTAATATGTATTAGAAATGTAAAAATTTCACGGAACTAAACCATATTTTTCGCTTAAAATAATAATAAGTCTTATGAAAATCCAAGCATATTGTTTATTATGCTTTCAAAGATATTTCTTTAACCCTATCCATACCGGGGGATTCAGCCCCCCTCTTCTATTTTCGCTGTCATTTTTTATTGAACAATTTGAGTACAGTTAGCTCTCGTGACTTTTCCTAAAATGAAGTTTCAATATTTTTCCCGCAAAAAATTAATCAATATACCCATGTGGATGATCATGAGTGCGGTTCCATAACCATCACTCCAAATTTATAAAAATTCATGGGTGCGGTTCAAACAAAAATAATAATGTTTTTTTAATCAGGTATAAGTGAAAACGATTACATATACTCTGAGGAGGTGGCTATTAGTGAATTATATTTCATTGCTATTACACAATTATTTTAATCACCAACACACATTATAATTTTCAGACTCTCAGTACTTTATTATATAGTAAATTATTTCGATTATTATTAAAAAAAAAATTTAAACATTTTTTTAGTATACTTTAAAATTGAAAATAACTGTAATTTTTTTTTTGAAAAGTCATCTGTATATCATATTGATTTAACTAAGTGCTAATTTTCATCACTATAGTACACTGCTAAAGTAGATTTCAATAGGAGGAGGGGGGGGGGGCGAATCAGTCCCCCCCCCGGTACCTGGCTGCGTTAAATAATCCGGTATGGATAGGGTTAAGGTATGTCTAAATCATAGACATTACATTATAACTAAAACAAGATCTGCAATCTAAAATTAAATGATTAGCCGCGTGTTAGTCAAAAAACGGTAAAAACTTCAAATGCCTATAATTTTAAATTAACTAATCAAATTGAAGTTTTTTGCCGCTGGATTAGAATTTTAATTGCATTAATTTTAGATTGCAGATCTAGATGACACATAGATTTATAAATAATATACAATATTAACAAGTGTAGAATTTTAACAGTAAAGTTTATATAGATATAATTATATATGAATAAAAGAACATTGACTATTTCATGATATCTATAAAGATTAATTATGTCTTAATCCTTCAACAAATAAAATTATAATACAAATCATTTCGGGATATCGTTATTAACAAAATGTTCCTTTATTTTCAGGCGCTCACATATAATGAGGGCGGTATTTTTTAGAAGCTATAGGTATATAACTAAGTGTTAAATGATATATACATATTTACAAATCATTATATATTCAAATCCAGTCATCAGTCATCCATATTATGTATATAATATTGAAATTCAAATTGTGTTAAATTAGTGTTACAGAAATTTTACACATTTTCACCTTCTGTTTTTTTACACTTACTTATTTTAAATGCATTAGACAAAATTAAAACGTATTTCTTTAAGTTTTAGCAACAGTTTAAACCATAAACTGAAGTAGGAACATTTATTTTGCACAACCGATTTTCCTCTTCAAATTATTTCACTTTTCCGAGTTTATAAGGAAGGCTGGTTATGATGTGTACATTCTTTTATTCACCAACTCATATTTTAAGAATACGTTTGATTCTCATCAAAATATCACCCAATTAATACCATGCGTTAATAAATTAACTGATTATAAATATGTATCAATTATATTACATGCTAACGGTCTGTTCAACTCATTATTACTGAAGCTCAGACAGTACAGCTTTTATATTTGGGTCAAAGATGTTCAAATATACACAAATAAGGTAAATGCGGACTTTATTATATGCGTATAAATCTCTCTATGATTGTCATTGGGAAAATACTGAATGGTATGCCTAATTAATAGGTATTTAAACGATGTTTTTTACATCAAATCAACTACATGAACTCGAGAGATTGTATAATATCTCTTTTTATTTAAATTCTTTAATAGGTAGTTTGGCATTTAAAGGAAAAAATTGTATTGTGTCTGCCTTACTTTTTAAATATATCGAAAAGTTGTTTAACACGAACCAATAATAATGGAGAAAGCTAATCTGCTACTCTCATCGTTATATATATCCAGTTTATACGTATACTTATAATACCTAAATGTAACACTACCTAGCTATCTGCTCTGTCATTGGCCACACCGTCCAAATGGAAAAACAGCCTTTGAAAAAACAAAATGTTGGTTAATATTACGTCAGACAATCGGCATATTGCTTATTCTAAATTAAGGTCATACAGCCAACACTACTAATGTCAGATTTCAATTATACCAGCGTGACTATTATTCTTCCATTATTCGGAACTTATAATTAATTCTCTATTGCGTCAAACCTGTGTCTTTTATTGTGGATTATTAGCGTCGTCGCTTCATCGCATTTGGTCTTACCTTAAACTTATTATCGCTCACTTTATTATCGGATTTAACAGTTTTTTTGTGTATGTTTATTCTTTACGCTATAACTATGTGTCTCATTCCATTTCGGTTACAATGTGTTGCCTTTTTGCTTCTACTGAAGACTTCCAAGGTACGTCTTCAGAGGTTTATTCGTTGATTCAAAAAAGTATTTTACAACAAAAATAGTTTTCGTATTTAACCTAATTTTTGGCATGACATTTTATGAATAATTTGTAGTAATTTACTAACATATATACTGAAAATACCGGAAATATGGTTTTGCTTTGAGAAATTCATATTTTTATCAGAGGGTTGTCATCACAGGTTGATGGATTACTTTCTAATATCTAGGTATTTGCAGTTTATTAAAAAGGTTTAGTTCATGTAAATAAAGCAATATTCTCATAAGAGTGAAATTTTATTTAATTAAAAATTATAACACACGTAATTTAACTAATATAAAATATTTTCCTGCAATAATTTGAAAATGGTTAGAGTTTTTCAATCTATAGTTATTTAAATACTCAATGTTATTATATATGGTTTAAAGCCATAAAGTTAATATTTCCAAAAGACTTTGTAAATTTTCTACAATTATATTGTTACCTACTTTTCAAATAATTCTGATTTAAATTGTTTACCGTTTTATATTTGATAATCTTATCAATTTTGTTAAATATTTATAAGATTGAATTTTTAAAAGGAAGCCCCTCAGGTTAATACCTCATTAAAACAATATAAATTACGTTTCCATCACTGTTATATTCTGTTAAAGACAGAAGTTACCACGTCTCCTTATATTTTTCAAATTTCTTTTATAGATAATATATCTACCATCAAAACAGTTTTATAAACAGTTCTTGTTTGCAATTAATTATTTTATGTTTTCGTTAAATATACCTTTCTTTGCGTGAATAAAGTATGACATTTATTAAAATCTGTTTATAATTTTGTTTATGTTGAAAGTAAACATTCTAAATCTCCTCTTCATCCTCTGTTTATGTTGCAGTAGATGTGGGTTAACTTATTGCATTTAATTTAGTGTGTTGACAGATCTCACTAAAAAATTAATTATAAAATTTAAAATAAGTGAACAAACAAAAATTAGATTTTTTTAATGTTTTTTAACTTTTTTTTTCCAACAAAAACGTTTATTTTGATCGTGAATATGATTAATTCCTTTGCATCAATTATGTGTTATTCGTTTAATTTTTAATTCTTTGATGGGATATTCTTGCTTATATTGATTTTAGTTAATCAATTTGAGAGGTATGTGGTTTGTAGAAATTATCTAAACGTCTGATTAATCAATTAATTATCCAATTAAACACTTCATCAAAAAAGTTCACAAGCTACAAAAGCTCTGTAGATTAATGTTGATGTTAAAAATTCTTTTTACACTAAGTTGATACTGCTTCACTATTTCGGTACCATTAGGTTCTAAGTCAACCTTTTCGGTACCATTAGGTTCTAAGTCAACCTTTTCGGTACCATTAGGTTCTAAGTCAACCTTTTCGGTACCATTAGGTTCTAAGTCAACCTTTTCGGT
>JAUZNC010038591.1:0-18267 GCA_034780395.1 Vannuccia rotundouncinata | reverse complement strand
TTGTGAGATATCTGACACATCTGAAATATCGATAATGATAATAATCGACTTTAATATAATATAGTTAAATAATTAATTAATATTTCAGTTTCAATATGACACACAGATGGAAATATTACTATATTAATAGAATTATATAAATGAAAAACCTACTTGCTGGCATTCCAAAAGAATTCGACAAGGTTGTAGCCATTGAAAGTGACTCAAAAGTGTTATTCATGAAGGAGAGTTTCGACGTCTCTATATATCGTGATTCGTAAAAAAATAATAAATATACAGTTTGACCCACCAATAACTGTATGTTTCATATATTTTCTTTGTATGGATTGGCAAAATAAATATATATATAATTAACTATTGCTTTAATCTACGAATTATATTATACTTTTAAAATATTATTACATAAAAAATTACAAGTGTATTTAATTAACATTTTGTTACCTGACATATTTCCAAAAACCTTCACCTCACACAATGCAAAATAGAAGGTTGCATTTTGTTGAATTTTTACAAATCGAACATTTATCCGTTCACAAGGAATAACAAGAATTTGACCGGGACCGGTTACTAGAACATATTCTGCACATTCCGTCAATAAAGATTCTACTGCACCAACCTAAATTTACAAGATACGTATATGACATATATATTATATATATACACCTATTGGTATAAACATTAACAGATGATTTAGAATAAAATACATCTTTTAAAAAAATATATATATTATGTAAATTATTTTAATATTTTCTAATGTTATTTTTACCTCCAGCACTACCGGGATAATTAAGGTTACATCGACTACCGTAGGGATCTATAGTCAATACTTTTCATATACTTTATATAATATAAAGCGCTCTCTCACAATTAGGTTATGTGATATTTACTCAGTTTGTCATATTATTGCGTCAATATTGTCATAGTATTGCGTCAATATTGTCATAGTATTGCGTCAATATTGTCATAGCTGCAGTATGTAACTAGGTAGGAAACCTGGAGGATAGAGCCACGGCGAAGTAGTGATGTATAATTTAATACGTAATGCAACTATGTCAGGAATTTTTAAAAATTCATTCATAAGATGCTTTTTAACATTTTAAACAGTTTTGAAAGACGAGCAGTACATCGATTCACAGCAATACGTCATATTTTAAATATGATTTCTATAAATTGCACAATTCAGTGGACACCTGATTATCCTGTAACAATTAATAAACGCATTATTTCTTACCGGGGAAGATGTCCTATAAAAGTCTGCGACAAGTCCAAATCTGATGAATATGCCTTGAAAATATATATTATCAGTGACTCTAAAATTCTGTATGCACCACATGTTGAACCTTATGTAACTGGACCACAACCAGTGGTAGGATACAATATCGGTGTAGATATCTACAAGCTCTTCTCACATGCAGGTATATCAGTTGACTGCAACTCTGGAATCGCTTTTTCATGGATTACTCTGTAGTAGAATGGTGTAATCGCAACTACAATTTTCTGTCCTGAGAACAATCTAGGGTGATAAACAGCATGGAGGCTGAAGGAGCACCTACAGTGTTAATTTCACCTCGTCATACAGTTACATCCTTCGAAATAGTATTTTGTTTGTCCTGAACACTGGAAAATGGCGAAATCGATTCCGATAGAGAAAAATCAATTACTTTGTTGCAATATAATGACTATTACCCTGGCGTGGACATGTTGAATTGGTGCTTACAGAAAGTGCAATGAAGTGCAATCGTCGTTGGCCTTTTCCGGTATTTTCTTTTCTTTTAAATACTTATGCGTACAATGCATGGATTATTCTTCGGCCCAACCAACCGCGTATGTTTCCTGGAGTCAAATGTGGTGGTCGTAAGATTTTCCTACATGATCTAGCCAAACACTTGCCCTAACATCAATGGAACAACGCTTTCAAAATCCAGGTGGTCTAAAACCGCCTCAACTTGAGAGTGTAAAATGTTTCAGTTTTGACATTTCCCGACAACGTAAACCAGCTAATCCAAATGCATGATGCGCGATATTCCATATAACGTCCAGCAGCTTTCAAAATGAAAAATATGTTTGAAAATAAATAACTCAATAAAATACTGAAACCATTATTCCATATTTAATTAATTATATTGTTTACGTTTCAGACCTGTGAACAATGTAACCTCAACGTTTGTGGGGAGCATAGCCTAGTTTCCAGAATATGCAATAATTTTCAACATTCATGAATATCGTAAAACATTTAAAACTTGTATATTAGTTTTATTGGACATTCAATTCATAATTTTATATGACATTATAATTCTCACATTTTACTTGGGCATACACTAGTATGAGTCTTCTTATATGTTTAATAGTAAGTGGACAATTGTACATTGTATTAATTCTAAATAAAAGAATTGCTGTATAATTACAATATTTTATATCCAAATTATCTATAATGCATATAGTAAAGTCATCAAGTTTCATTAAATTTCGTACATTAAACCCCCCCCCCGGTAGTGCACGTGTATTAAGAAATTGTTATAATCTTTTTATACTTAAACACATTAATTACATTTTCCACATTTTGGAAGAATTTAGAAATCCAATTTGAAGAAGTTACTAACTAAATTACAAAATTCTCTCTGGCCAGTTTGAATATGCCATTGAGCTTCGAGACATAAAAAAGGTAACTTAGTCATGCAATTTAGGAAATATGGGTTTCACTTTAATGTTGTTATCATTAATTATTGACTAAACATTTTGTGATTGTTTCTTTGAGCAATTAAATCAAATAATAAACTTATAATATTCACCAAAATTTTAAAATTTCTTAGTTCTCCGCTAATGTCGGATCTCGTATAAATTGCAACTTTTGTAATGGAGAATAACTCTCCCAAGTCAACCTGCCACCAAGTATCCGAACCATGCTCGGCATACGCACATGACATGTTATTGAAGTTTTGTGCCGAATTTCCATCAATTGCCTTGTCTGCTCCCAGGTTGAACGTGGGGTTCACGGAGCTCATTATAGCGGTTTTATTTAGTGCAACTTTATCCGCGAAATAAAGTGAGTAAAAGCAAATTATGGTTGATAGATGAACAATTAAAAATAGCAAAATAAGATTGTACTTTAAAACATAAAACATATGCACAAGATAATTGTTAACTCCATGTATTTGTCTTTATATTACATTATTCGACGCTGATAAAAGTTGTTATTCAAATTATTTAACAATAGTATGTTACATGTTACGATTAGCCGGTATTTATTACGTGTATGGGAGGTTAATATTATTTCTGTTTATATGAAGTTTTTGATATATATGTATGTTTAATGTATAATTAAATAATAAAAGTAAAAATTACTGATATTTCATACTTGACATATAAAAATAATTTCAATTTATACCTCGTCAAATGTACGTAATACACTATTTTACCATTTTAAATAAAACAAATAAGTTATATATCAAATATCAAGTAAATAAAAAAAGCCAATGTTTATACAGATAAAACGTTATTAAATATAAAGTAAAAATAATTAGATAGGTACTAGTAAATATTACAAAGCAAAAAATATTTTAATACTTTTATATATAAAAATTGATTAGAACTCACCATTGTCTGCGGAATTTGAAATAAAAGAGTAGAATAAAAGTTAGTATATATGTATACAAATATCTTTAAAGGGTATTGTAGATGTATACTTTTGTATCCCTAAATCACTTTTTTTGACCCTTTTGTATCACCCCTAATTAAATGCATTTGACCAATCGATAAGTGAATTTACCAGCTACCATGACATTTATAGCGTTACCTTTTCGCAACAAATAAAAAAGAGGTAGTTGATTTAAATTTTTGTAAAGTGTAGTTGCAAACGTTACTGTGTTAATATACAAAATAAATCTAAAATAATTCGATAAAACTGACGAAAATTTTTGATTTTCCAAAACTTTGATTTTTCAATAAGACAATAATCAATTTCTCTAATTTAAAGATCGTCAATGACTATTTTGGATATTCTAAACGTTAATGTTCTATTACAAAAAATTACAGCTGACGAAATTTTAAAATTTTAATTTATTTTTTTCACTAGAATCAATCAGTATATTTTACAATGTTCAACAATGATAATAATAAGTACATTTGTGTTCATTTATTCTCCTCCATAATTTTGAAATGTACACAATACAAGGTTGTTTAATAAAATGTCCTTACCAAAGATTTTTGAGAAGGGTGACTGCGTCCCAGAATTAAGAATATTGCCCAGAACGCAGACTATAGATAAGAGTTCTAACATTTTTGAAAGACTTCATCTTATTTAAAAAAAATCTGATTAATCTGTTAGCAATTATTAATAAAGGATTATGCCATGGGCTTATGCCATACTTTATATGTAATAAATCAATTAATTATATATAAATATTGATTTGCTTTGTTGAGGCATGAGAGTCTATTATTCCAGATTCAATATATTCTTGTTAAAATCTTGTAGTCTATCACAATACTACTTTTTATGCATAGAAGTTGGTTTATAGACATGGATGATGACGTTTATTTTCATTATCAAGAGAAAAGACAATCATTGAAGCAATACTCCAGAATCATTGGACCGATAATGATCTGCCAGAAAATTGCTAACCATTTGCTAAAACATCACATTGAAATGTTTAACAAGGAACTACGAAATGTGCACTGGTTTACCGGTTCAAATAACTGATTATTATTATGGTGCTATACAATGAATGACATTTTTAATCGGATTAAAAACTGTGGCGCCCATCAGTTTACTCTTTACAATCATGGTGATCAAATTACTCTGTTTTGCAATAAGAATCAGCAAAAGAGAAATGAGAAACTCGAATTCGGCACCTCAATACCCAATACTCAGTTTTGTTTAGCAATTCACGTGATGCCACACCATTTGGTATCAACAACAAGAGTAACCATCACTCCCCACAGCCGACACATAGCGATTACCAACCCCATCGCCGACACCTCGTTCACCACAAAAGACTTTTTTTCTGATACCAAATGATAATTTTTGAAGCATTTTTAAGCAAAAAAATTAACAACAGTATCATAATTAGCAATTTTTAGTAATATTTAGCAATTTTCAGTAACATCTAGAAATTAATAAAAAAAATAGTAGCAGAGCTTTTATATATTTTATTACTTTTAGTAGGAGATTTTAACAATTTTTAACATCTTTAGAGTGAATAATTAATTACTTTTTTATAAAATTATTCAGAAAATTGTTGAAATTGTATATCTTATTAAAAAATTATAATGGGTTTTAAAATAATTCAGCATTGTAAAATTTTTCTGATCAATAAAACAATTAAAAAGCAGTCATTCCCTTTAAAAAATTATTAATACCGTGTGTTTCAAAACGCACCCCACCAATTGAAATTCTATGGTTCTGGTTATCTATTGTTTTTCAATTATAATTAGTGTGATATTCTATTGTTTTTAAATTTGAGTCATTCGGAATTATGTAAATCTATGGATATCTATACCGCATGTCTTAAAACTATAGACAGCAAATTTAACATTTAGTTTGTGAATTTTTGATTTTATAGAATTAGAATTTAAAGATACTACAAGTGATACTTGAAGTGACTGGAAACGTAGCTGAAACAAAAGATTGTATGAACTCCTGATGCACGTACTGAAAACAACGTTTTACATATAGTGGGTGCGTTGCGTAAATGGGAAGAGCATTTCCTATATACAAAAAAACATTAGAAGTATCAGAATCATCGGTCTATCGCATCTTAAAAAAAGACGTGGGTCTTAAATCTTATTATTATGATCTGCATCAATAACTATTAGAATATTATCCCGATAGATGAGTGAACTATTCAAAATGGCGTAACAGTCTTAGATAAGAATATGTTGACGGATGAAGCTCTTTTCCGTTTAGATGGAATTGTTAACCGACAAAATTCAACCTACTGGGCTGAAACGAGTCAGCCAATTACGAACACCAAGCCTATGAATAAAAGTGGTATTACAATACTTTTTTAAATGGCGAGAATTATCTGTACAATGTTGCAAGAAATGTTGGCTAAATTAAAAAGTGCAATATTTATGCAAAATTATATTTATCCAGCACACTGTTTTCGAATGGTTTTTACATATCCTTATGAAAAAAACAGACCTAACTCCTTGTGATTTTTACCTCTGGGAATATATCAAGGATATTACCTTATATCATAGAGAAAATCATACAGTAACTTCGACAAAATATCCAGTTTGCGTTAAATTCTTTCTCTCCTAAAACTTGACGAAAAGTGTGCCAAGATGTTGTGCTACATCGTTTAGCTTTGTGTTTACGTGAAAATTGGTCGCATATTTAAAATAAATTGGAAATATCTCCTTTTAAGAATCTTTTTTTATTTTAATTAGGGAGTTCGCTCTGAAACAACCGGAATTTTTAATAATTTTTTAATATTATGTAATCATGTTTATAATGTGCTAAATCATATTTAATTTTTTGTTGTTGTAAAAATCACTAAGTAAAATAGAAATCTGTATAATATGCAATATAGTACTTATATTGTAATAATCATTACAATTGTTTAAATACGTTACTGTCGTGGTAAGTTTGGTTAGTTGTTGTCATTTTAAACGTTTAAATTTATACTATTAATTGCTAAGTACCATCCACTGTCAGAATTAAGTTTTGGGTAATGACTCATGACAGATTTTATCACTTACATACCAACAATTTCAATAATATTATTTTAGTCTATATGTTATGAAAACCATTTATTACGCTCGTATGCATCTAAATAATATCAATTAAAAATCGAAAATCGAATATCACAAATACTCACCATAGTCAAACGGGAGCTCTTCAATATGAAAATTAGAAAAATTAACATTTAAGCATTATGAAGTAAGAATATATGTCAACTATATTTAAAAGTTATTAAAACATCATATGAAACTACAATGTATATTATTGTATAAATTAATTATATTATTAAGCGTATTAAATAACAAAATTTCCAATAAATTTATTTTATGTTATGTTATCGAAACTATTCTGGTTTGAGGATAAAACACATATCATGTTCTATCAGTAAAGAAAAATTTTTGTCGGAAAAAGAAAATAATGTGTTAGTTTTTTTACAAAACAGCAATTATTTTCATTAACATTTTTTTAATAAAAAGACAATCGATGTTAACACTAAACGAATATGAGGAATTTGTACGAACAAACAATTACATTTATTGGCTTGTGCTTACATTAAGTATGAATAAAAACATTGTTAATTTTAAATAAATTTATTTGCGACGTTTCCAAATATTTAAAACATTTTAAAATTTAGTTTTAAATGAAATGATTAAAAATAAATATTTATATAAACTTACTTCCAAAAACCTTGACCTCACATAACGACAAATAAGAACTTCCATATTGTTGAATTTTAACGAATCGAACATAGGTTCGTTCACATGGAAGAGATAGTATTTGACCAGCAATTGTTATATAATCATAAGCTGCACATTCAGTCAATGAAGATTCATAATAACCAACCTAATAATTACAAGATATAAAAGCACCTTGAATAAGTGGAAAATGTAAAATTTAAACATTAAGTTATTTAACTGACAAAATAGAGTAGTAACTAGTGGGGTGTACAGTTGATACTCGACTCTTATCTCATTTGTTGGTTCAAAAATCATTGGAATCGGTCGAAAAAACTTTTAAAAGACACACACCGAGTTCAATGATTTCAAGTGAAATGGATAATGACGAAACTGGTTGAACTATTACGAATTTAATAAAATGATTAACTACATTTTTGATACCGATATAGAGTAAACAAATTGTGTTTTCTAATACTTTAGAAATGTTTGCTTCGCTTTCGATTTTCTATATATGTTTGGTAATTATATTTCTTTGTCAAATATTTTAAACGGAGAAAGACAAATTTACTGTAATTAGCGTTTTTAAATATAAAATTTCAATTTGCCAAAATTTTGAAAATTTTTACTAATGTTACTTAAAATGAATAAAAAGTACTAAAATTTAGATAAATTGTTTAATTTGGCTAGATCTTGCTAAATATATCTAAATTTTACAAAAACGACGTTTTATAAGACGTTTTAATTATTTCTAAAAGTTTCTAAAATATCTAAATGATACAGCTACTACATGATTGTTAAATAATAGTTGGACAAATTTTTAATAATTTTTTTAACTTTATTCATAACTATGCGCTCTATATTAAAACTTCATCCAAGGGTTAAGAAAAACTATAAAACTATAGATAATTGAGAATTCCTAACAAATTTGAGATGTCTGCAGACAATCCACGTTCACTTGTAAGAAATGCACACCGCATGAGTAATGATTAATTTGGATGAGTTGTGACAAAATATTATTTTTTTAAATCTGTATATTTTTCTTCATCACTTACAGTATTAATTTTTATACGGTACACCTTCTTGAAAATACTACTATATCTCGTACTTACTTACATTCACTAAGTTTCCCGCGATTACGTCTCGACAGTTCTTTCTTAAATCCAAAAATTACACTTCTGGTCTGTACAGCATTTTTTAGCATGTTTAAGATTTTCTTGAATTTGTCGTGTTTAATTTGCTTGGGTGTTAGTTGATTCAATAAATACTTGATCACAATTAACATATACAAAACGAAGTTATTTATGACATGGATATTACTCACAAGTGCGTTGCAGATTTCTCAAATTGGGGTCTTCTCAATAAATCTCGAGTTGCTAAAATACTTAATAGCTAAGGGACACTTATATGTCACAGTATTCATAAAAAGTCACCGTTCCGAACAGCAGTAAAATTAAACTCATCATATGCAATATAGTATTACTATAGCTGTTAAAATTGTCGAAAACTGTCAATAGCTGTTGCTATAGTGTTCAGTAATATAATTCGTATTAAGAAATGCTTTACATTTAATTAATTAAAATGTGCTAAACTCTTAATTGCTTTTGAAATTAAGATAGTAATTAAGTATCACTTAATAATAAAATAAAGAATATTTCACCAAAATTTTGAAATTTCTTAATTGTCCAGGAACATCTACTCTCGTATAAATTGTAATGTGAGTGATTGAGAATAAATCCTGTAAGTCCAATTGCCACCAAGCATTCGATTCATAATTTGTCAACGGACATGACTGAGATGAATAACCTTGTTCAACGTTTCCATCCACTGCTTTGTGTGCTTGACTTTGGTATGATGTATGGTGTATTGAGATCATTTTTGCTAATTTGTTTAAGGCAACTAAAAAAACAATATGAATAAAACTGAAATATTATCATAATATTAAAACATCTCTCATGTATATACTCATTTGCTTATATTTTAAAACTAGAGGTTTCGTAATTTTTTGTGAAAATATTACATAAATTTATATATTATACATCAATAATTTTTTATCATTGCAAGGTAAAACCGAAAACTAAAATGCAAGCACAGAACTTGCTCTATATCTGCTCATAGCCATAACAATGATGTGGTCTTATTATCATGTCTTAAACTATTAAATGTATACATTTACTTTACGACAATTAAATTTCTGTTCATTTAACTCAAATTGAAATGCTCAGGATATTATTTCAATTTGTACATTAAGCGTTATATCCATAGATAGCTACAATTTCATTCACTTCAGTTCGATGATGTTTTATATGAAGTAGATTTCATCCTTATTGATGCATGTTTCGTTTTCGTATTTGGAAACTATTGAAGGTTCGAATATATTATTTGGTGGATACTACGAGCTCAACATCAAATCTGCGGTTGTAGCTCCGCTCGTATAGAGATGCTGTAGTAAAGTGTATAAGTTAATAAACGAAACACCATAGTCAAAACAAACTATATACAATCTTAAAACAAGTCACATCAAATAAAGAAAATAACAAAGTGCTTTATCATTACAGGGCATGACTCGCAACCACTATTGCTTTATAAAAGACTCAGATGTTCAACAGAAAATAAATTAACATCACGAATAATGAGACGTCTTATAAACCTACCATATGATCAATGTAGTCTGCAAATGCAACAATCAATTATGATCATCTCTGATGACACAGACGAACTTATTATCATTACAAGCCTTTATGCAAGAGTAAGATTTCTGAAGTTGTATCGGTAATTATTGACAGCACTTCTTCTAATGGTAAATCTTAAATGTTAATGGAGTAAGTGTTCATGCTTGCTGTTAATTCATTTATCAGATGGGATACAGTATTTTCATTTGCTGGCATATGGAAAGCACTTTCTTCAAAAAAGCTTAAAGTTTTAAGAATTTGATAAAGTTTGGAACTTTGTACCAAAAGAAAAATTAATGCAGCTAGTCGTGTTTAACTTCCATATTTTTGTTGTATATCCAAGAAGGTGACACAATACTATACTTGCACAGAAATTCAAAAATAATTAATTGCATGACACATGTTTAAGTTCAATCACTGCCACCAACTAATGCAAGCTTTAAATATCATTGACTCCGGGTTCACTTCCAGGTAATGTTATGGAATTCTGCTGAATTTTTTTAAAGTTTGAATCCCAAAAGTGATGTATAATTTGAATTTGACTGACAATTTCTTATTCAATATTTTTCATTATTTACTATACAATATATATGTAAATATTTTGAGTTTTATTCTCGCTTAAACAAAAGTGCATTTAAAAAAAAAATTTACTCGTGATAACTAAATTAAATAGAGGTAACGTCATGTTACTAAGATGATTATATTATCACCACGACAATCAAAAATTCTAACTTGTTTAAAAGAGGCCATCCATCAGATATCAATTCAACGCATTAAATTACATAGGAAACCGTTTAAAATATTAATATATCTTCGGTAATAAAATGTTTTATAAATGTTTACTAGTTACAAAATTGATTACGTCTTTAATCGATTAAAGAGAAAAACGTTACCAAGATAGAGAGTGGCCCTCAACGTTTTTAAAATGAGTGTATAAGATTAGTTATCCTTTCAAAACAAAATATCTATCCAAAAACAAGGTTCTTTATTGATTAACATGATGTTAACAAAATGTTTTTCTGTTTTCTGGCAAACTTGATTTAATGCATAGATGATGTATATTACAAATTAATATTACAAACTGAAATAAACTTAAAATTTAATTAGAAAAATTACTGACACAACTTTTTAGATTACAAAACAAAAAACAAATGTATATATATAACATCTTACCATTGAGATAGACCGCTTCAATATGAAAATTAGAAAACAATTGCTCTAATTAATAATATTTACAATAATTTATACAATTCTATAATCTAAAATAAAAAAAAAATTTTTGCTGGTAATACTAATGAATTATTTTTGTTGAATTGTAACAAAACTGTTATGTTAACCATATCCTACTCGTGCTATTTAACACTCAGATACCGAATGAAGGTCGAATCGACTCGCACGCTATAATTCTTCCCCCCCCCCCCATGTTGAGATAAAGCCTTGACCAGGAAATATTTTAATACTATCGGTATACTAATACATTTTTTCTTACAAGCTATTTAAACAAATGTAAAATCTATTTTATATAACACAGAAATATGATATGAATACTTAAATGTATAAGTTAAAACATTTTTACTGTCTCTTTGTTTTTATTATTATTGTTATTATACATTTTTATGTAATTTAAAAGATACAGATATAAATATATAATTAAAGTCAAATGTTTCTATATAATGAAATTAAAAGAAATGAATTCAGTGTGTAAAAACACCATATAAACATTAAATAAAATAGAAGAAAAAAAGCATATATAATTCATAACAAAAAGTTTTAGTTTTTCAGTCAAAATCATTTAAATAGCTGGTTATCTGTTCCGAATGTTATAGTAGCCCCTTGCCTTGACATGTGGGATTTAGGTAAACCAAATTTTTTAGATTTGTGTCCGATAAATAAAATAAAAATTTTTTGTGACAGTTAAATAAAATATATAAATGTCCACAATAATTATTTTATGTTAAAAATTGTTTTTTTTCAGTAATAAAATGCGTTTAATAGCTAAACAAAGGTATTTTACATTAGAGTTTATTCCAATTGATATCTCTTATTTATCTCTATAGTACTATTATATAGTTATAAATCTTTACAATTATATGTTTAATTATTTTAAATTTTGGCTTCCAAAATTATTTTCCAAATTAAAAAATTTGTTTCTTATGGATTAGTACAGTATAGTAAAATATTATACTGTAATATTCTAATTACTACAATTAATTATAGGTCGGTATTATACAATTATACAATTATTATACATCGGTATAACGAAAAAGACCAATACAAATAAAATTATCTCAAAACTTACGTGTATAAATCTCGACCTCACATAACGAAAGAATAGCTGATGCATATTGTATGATTTGAACAAATCGAACATTGGTTTGTTCACATGGAATGAACAGAATTTCACCAGCTGTGGTTACTGGAACATAATGTGCACATTGGACCATTGGACCACCACCTGGATTAACCTAAAAATTGCAATATATAAGTAGACAAATTATACTATCTAAAAATTAAATAAAATTACTACGATTATTGGATATTCATTTAAATGAATCTAAATAAATTAATTTTGTGATCATTGAATTGAATCAATTTTATAATTTCTTCAAATTGTTATATTTAAGAATGCAATAATTCAAATCTGATTTTATGTAATTTGCTGTTAAATATATGTCGACATTGTTTGTTAAACCTTTTAGTAATAAATAAAAATGTGACAAAAAATGTTGAGTTTTATACTTTACATTTATTTTGAAATTTCCTAAATGTCCGCTAATATCTGATCTCGTATAAATCACAACTTTTGAAATAGTAACCAGGTCCTGCAAGTCGACCTGCCACCAAGAAAACGAGGCCAAATTTGCGAGTGTGCATGACGAATTCGCAAAATGTTGAGCTTTGTTTCCATCCACTGCTTTATCAGCTCCCATGTTGTAAGATAGGTCGATATTGTTCATTGAAGCTTTTTTGTTTAGGGCGACTAATTCACAAACAAATCATAAGGGAGTAAACAGACCATGCACTATAATTTGATATGTAAATACGTTTTTATTAATATCTACAGAATACATCATGTTTGAAACAAGTAAACTTATTATTTTAACAATTATTAAAATTAAAAATTAAAATTAAAAAAATTAATGAAAATAAAAGAAGTAAAATACAGGAATAATATACATTTTTAAATTATGTTTACTATATCAAATGTGTTAATATGTGGTGTTGTTCAAAAATAGCTGTGATATAAACATTTATGAAAACATTTAATTTAAAAAGAGAAGATAAAACAAATTTATTAAAATTTTTAACGATTTCTTTAAAATACATTCTAGAAAAGTGAACGTGAATCAAGAAAATTTATTCTCACCATTTTCTGCAAAATACAATTGTAATAATATATACAATATAGATAAACTGTATTAATAACACATAGGAATCATGTCAAATAGTATATTTATTTATTTTATTTTTTTTACAATTCGCAAACAATTTAATTCAACACAAACAATCATAAATTGTTTTTATTTTAAAAATAATTTTATAATAAAAGTTTTCATTACATAATAAAAGTAAATGAAAGTAAAAACACTATATGTGATACAATTAACCGATAATAAAAAACTGTGCTATAAATTACAAACCAAATTATACATATAAAATAAAAACGTTAAAAGATCAGACGTTTCGATTCGACTTTACGTCTTTTTCTGTGGTATGCAAATTTTTGTACATATTTATAAAAAAAAATAATTCGATTTGTTTTGTTTTGTTTTAGAGTTATTCTTAGAGGTTAATTTTTATGAAGTGTGTTTTTATTTTATATTATACATTTTGTATTATGCGCCTCTCTGACACACCCTGCCTTAATTTTTAAATAACAAATAAATTAAGTTAAGTATAAAAAACGTTAAGTGTATATTTATTAAAAACTCACTTTCGTTGGGGACCGCTATGTGATAAATAAGAAAGAAAGAAGCATGTTGTGATTATAAAAGTATTCAATCTTTTTTAAAAGATATAGATATATAAATTTATAATATTTGTTAAAAACTTAATTTTCAATATAGCAACTATTTTTTAGAAGAATACCAAATCACAATATATGATTTGGAACTGAATTGGATTTAAATTCAATAAGGAAGATACACTCAATTTCAGATATTATAATAAAGCAGTTTCACCCATTTCTAAGTATTTTTAAGATAAATTTATGCTTTTGATTTTATTAATTTCCTTTAAATTTTTATACTTTTAGAATGCAAAATATTAATATAAAGGATTTAATTTGTTATCGTTTTTTAATATCAAAAAGGTTTTACAATTTTTTGAAAAGTAAAGTTAGTTTTTATTAGTAACCATGTGAAGTATTTGAAGAAATTTATCAACTCAAACACCACATATATAATTAGAAATTATAGAAAGTATTATTATCCCTTCTATTATGTATCCCTTCTAATCAGTATTACAAAGTGTGCAGGATGTAATCATGTTTCTAATATGATCACATCTCCTAATAGATGTAGGTATATTTGATGACTATATATCTTAATTCAATTGATGTGAATTTTTTGAAAATAAAAAATATTTGTTTATATAATTATAAATAAATATGTATAAATTTTATGACATAATTGACTACATAACTGACGAACACATTACTCAAGAGAAACGCGTTTAAAACTTACTTCCATAAACCTCCACTTCACAAAACGTAAAAAAGCTTGTTGCATATTGTTGAATTTTAACAAATCGCACATTTCTTCGATTACAAGAAAGAGTTAGTATTTGAGCATCTGTTGTGGGTGGAATATATTCTGCACATTCAGTCAATGACGATTCGTAAAAACCAACCTAAAATAATAAAATATGCACAGTAACTACTCATTTATTAATACAAATTTCGAATATTTTCGATTTATATAATTGAATTATCCTTTACAGTTTGAAAAATAACAGAAAGATGAACATAAGGATGTAAATTACTTTGATGTTGTATCAGTGACATTTTCTGTTCATTTGCTTGACGTATTTGTTTCATAATAAAAATAACCTATTATTTTATAAACTAAAAGAATAAGTTTTTAAACATTATTACCAATATTTTGAAATTTCTCAATTGCGACGAAATAGTATAAGCTCTCGTGTAAATTACAACTTTTGTAATTGAAAATAAATCTCCCAAGTCCACTTGCCACCAAGAATTCGGACCATTTATGGCATATGCACACGACATATATTGAAAATCTTGATTCAAATTTCCATCAACGGCCTTGTCTGCTCCCATGTTGTGTGCAGGGTCCACAGAGCTCATTTTAGCCGATTTATTTAAGGCAACTATATTCCCAAAATATATTAGATGGAGATTAACAACATGGAGAAGGATATTTATGAATCTTCTTTTTTGTAGAAACATTTTTTTTTGATATATTATGGTTACTATTTCATACAAATAATGTAATAATATTAATTAACCTGAAACATTTTATATAGCTGTTTAAAAAATGTATACAATAAATTATAATGTGATAATTTTAAATAAAATAGCATAACATATATATATACATATTGGAAAATACACACGTACATTATTTAATATTGTAAATAGTTTAATAGTACTTGACTTTTAATAACTAAATTCATAGCCTTTTATTATTATTGTATCCGGAAACAAAGTTAATTTTTCATTGACACGGAGACTATGAATTGTGTTACTTTTTTCATTGAATTATTCAAAATGTTGCTAAACTATGTTTCTAAACAATTCATACAAATATTACTAAATGTATCTAAATCTACTATATAATGTAGAAATATTAACTGAATATAAGTAAATATTTGTAAAAATTGCTAAATAAATATTTTTTTCTAATTGCAGCTAAATATTGTAAAAAATTTATAGATTTTGTTACTTTATTGCATAAATCTATTAAATTGTAAAGAAATAAAATCTCACCGTTAACTTGTCCTTCCTCTAGTTGAAGAAAAATATAGAAAGACATATTTGGTTATATATATGCTCGAAATATTTATCAAAAAGTATAATTTAAAAAGTTTTGATCTTAAAGTTTCAAAAAAAGTTCACAAATAAATGATATTATTTATTTAAACTTTTGGAATTACTTTTGATCAGATGCATATATTTATTCAAATATTGTATTTTTCAACGTTTAACCAAAACCAAAATATATAAATAGTCTTACCAATGACCGGAGCTGATTTATCATGAAATTTGGAAAATACAATCAATAACAAGTTTTGACATCGATTATTTGTTTCTATATCAAACTATTTAAAAAATCTACTCAAAGTTAGAATCATATTTATTAATATATTAATAGGGTGAGAAATTAGTAAAAGTAACAATAAAAGCCAAAAAATGTATAATGTATTAAATTTGTTACTACACATAGTTCAAATTATAGTTCAAATGATTTCTACATTTTAATACTAAAATTTGTGTTTTAAATAATTATAAAATATCGCTGAAAAGAAAAAATTAAATACATACTTTTACTATTCATTTGACAGTATTTTTGATAAAAAAAACTTCTAGCACACATATATGGACAATAATTCAGAAATTACTTTTAAAATATTAATTAGAGCTTTGATTAATCTCAAATGGATAATTTTTCCAATTAAATTTATTGTTAAGCTTGTTTGGACAAGTTTTTCAGATTTATTGAATCTATTGATATTTATCATTTTTGCTATCTGAATGTTACAAAATGTTATAATTATAAAGTTATAAATTAGAAATAAATAATACACATACGTGTTATGTTCACAGACCGATTATCATATTCAATTAGATAAGTAACTTCTGTTCCTAAAAATTAAGAAAATAAGATTGGATTAGATTAGTTAATGGTAACTTCAATTGTAAAGAAATAACTTATAAACATAGTAAAAAAATAACTTGAATGGTAAAAAAGTAACTTCTATCGTTAAGAAGCAGTAATTCATTGATAAATCACGTAGTTATATTTTGAGCCTCTTGGCCACCATAAAGTATGTTAACTATATTAAATTTGGATTATAAGCGCCAAAAAATTTAATTGTAAAAAAGAATTTGTCTTATTTGTTCGTCAATCTGCGTTTTGGAAAAAAATACCCTTAAACCAGTAAATCATACTCTCAAGTTCGTCTCCTCCTCAAAATTCGTCATGTTACCCTCTCGGTGAATTTATTGAGAAACCTACTCAGTTCCACTCAGGCATTTAATTTAGCTGCACTTAACTCAAACAAATTATGTCGTGAAGATAAAATGTCAGAAATTCAAGTATTGGAATTACGCAATGTTAAAAAAAACAATCTGAGGAAATCGATTTACTCAAATCGAAGGTAATTAAATAAATCATTATTCCATCAATTTTGTCATCATTGAATGCAAACATAGATGTTTTATATATACCGCACATACTACTATCTTTTTTATTTACTTCAATTCCTTTATTTTTTCACAAATGCGCTAGGAAGATGTATCACATATCACATTCACTCAAATCGAAGGTAATCAAACAAATCATTATTTCATCAATTTTGTCATCGTTTCGGAAACTTCTGTAGACACAACGAAATAATTGAATTTTACTTTACTTTTACAGACTTCTATAATTCTTCATTCTTGTAATTGACACAATGATTTTGAACAAACATTTTTACTTTTACGTTATCCCTCAGAATTTTTTTTCAAATATCGTTATCAAATTTTTGCTTTTTGTGTAATAATTAAAACTTTTACTGGATATATGTGTTCCTATTATGTACTCGTTCATATGTACATATACTAATTTTTCGTATAAAAATAGAAAATATTCCTTTCAAATACGAATATCCACAGTTCGCTTTGTGTTCTATTTTTGGAGAATGCATCAGAGTTCGCCTTGAATCTGTTTTAATTGAAAACCATATTTTAGATGACTTCGTTTTTATATTTGCATCCACTAGAAAGAACTGTCTGCTTTTTCATTTGAAAGTAAAGGCACCGAACGCTTATTAAAGTCGTCATATTTGTGTTTACTATTTAACCCTAAAAGTTCCCTTTGAATGCAAACATAGATGTTTTATATATATCGCACTTTCTACATTGTTTTTTATTTACTTCAATTCTTTTATTTTTTAACAAATGCGCTAGGAAGATGTATCACATATAATTAATGGTATGTGAATAAAGTTGTTATAGAACAACCTACCTTGTGCGATGGAGAGTGTTAAGTGACCAATTTGGTTAGGGAGG
>JAUZNC010038580.1:0-18269 GCA_034780395.1 Vannuccia rotundouncinata | reverse complement strand
GATTTTTCAAATATTTACGCCTAGGCGTAAATATTTTACTCCCGGTAGCAGTTTATGCAATCCGCGTGGGACTAAATATATTGATTTTCCTCGAGTTACTACCGGTAGTAAGCTAATACCGCTTTATGCAATCGACTCATTTATTTAAGTAATATCCTAAATAAACAAAACTAAATTCAAAAAGGCTTATTTAAAAATTATTATACCTGTTTTTGGACCTGTTTTATTACTGATTCTGGCACAGTAACAATAATATTTGGTAATAATAACAGTGTTTCGATAATTTTAGTGGGTTATCAAAGTTTCTTTGTCAGTTCAAAATAGCTGAGTAATGTTAATCTTCCCATTTATGAAAAGACACTTTGTAATCCATAGTATAATTTGTGTAGTCCTATATCTGGGTGTCTAATTCTTTTGTAGATATTTTTTAAAAAATAACTGTTTGATAACCGCGAATGAGTAAATTATATTTTAAAAATGAAACAACCTCCTATACTTTTTAACCTGAAACCAGATTTTAACACTTTCACAATAACTTATCTAATATCACCTTAAAAATAAATAATCAAAATTACCTTCCACCTAACCTTTATAAAATGAACTAATTTCAATATATTAAAATTATATGGGTCATAAGCAATTAAAAGCAATATAAAATCATATCAGAAGAAAACAGAAACTATATAAAGTTTAATAAAGTATTACTAGCAAGATCAAATTCAAGCTGACAAAGTTTATTCGTCCAACTAAAAAGGCAACTGGGTAATTTGGTTATATATCAGTTGAAATGTATTTTTTTTATTCCAGATAGAGTATTTATATATTGTACTAATTTTTAATAATTTTGTTCAAGTAGGTATCATAAACTGATTAAATGGGCCTATATTCATCCTATAAAATTCCATATTGTAGGCTCTACTATGCCTACAGTTTTGTCTTATCAGCAGAATATTAAATTAATTAAAACAATTATATATTATATAATATATTTGAATAATAATTTATATTCATCCCAGTAAAATGTCCCTTACAATGCATTGTAAGCAATGCTTGTATCCGGAATCATGGCTGAAAATGGAACGGGATCGACGCAATATTAAATGTTGTGACAACTTTTTGAATGAATGTGACTGTAATATGTTGGGGTTTGTAGGTAAAAAATACCTGAATTTTTAATTAATGATAAAAATTCTGCCCTCTGAGTTTCGATTAAAAAAAGTTCTTTAGGCCAGGAATGTCTAAAATGGGATCAGAAAATATAACATGTTTATGTGTTAATTTTGATCGCATGGGAATTAGTTTAAAAAATGGTTTGTCGCATGGCAACGTTTCCCGATTTTAAAAACGTATTTTTAAAATAATTTTCTATTTAATGATGTCAAAATTATAGCAAGCTGTATGTAACCGAATCAATACCAAGTTCAGATTTTTAGATTTTCCGAATAAAATACTGATTTAGTGTGATTCTTCCCTATTGATAATAATAATACACAATAATACGCACATATAACTTGAAAGGCACCTTGTGTGCAACTTATATAAAAGGCAACTCAAAATTCAATTATTTTTGGGCGAAATATAAGGAAATTACCCAACTATGAAAAAGGCTAGAGTGGACTGAGAACCCAGGTATAAAAGTGTTTACCTGGAACAACCTCTGCAGGTTCAGATAATTTTGGTATATTAGTCAACATCTGTCCTCTTAATAAATTGTTTAGAATTTTTCAAACTAAGAAAATCACATTTTGTTCATCATAAATCACAGATCAAAATTTGTATCAAAATATATTTACAAATACTAAATTCCATAATTAGTTAAATAATGTTATTTGATTTAAAAAAATTCTTGCAAATACAATTATTTTATAACATTTAATATTAATTGTAAGTAAATTGATCAGCCACAAGGGGTAATATCATCCACCTTATATACCTGCCTACTATTATATATTACTACCTGCCTACTATTATATATTACTACCTGCCTACTATTATATATTACTACCTGCCTACTATGATTAAGAATTCCACAAAGCAAAATTTTATCAGTGGTTTTAAAGCAAGTGATTTGTTTCCACTAAATTCTTCGATTCCACTTCAACGACTTGTTGGTTCTAAAGAACATCAAGCCAGTACCAGCGAAGTCAATATTCGCCGCGACATTGATTCAACACTTGTTGGTATGCTTCAGGAAATGCGTGTGCAAAATACCAAAAGAAAACTCCGTGGAGCTAAGGTTCCGGCAGGCAGACCTATCATGCCACAAGACGTCTTGGAACAACCAGCTGCTGGTCAAGGTCGAGATCGTGGTGCAGTTCGCCCAACTGGACGAGGTCGTGGGGCAGTTCGTCCAACTGGACGAGGTCGTGGTGCAGTTCGCCCAACTGGACGAGGTCATGGTGCAGTTCACCCAACTTGACGAGGTCGTGGTTTTTACGAAGACACAGAAGATGAGTCTTCATCCACTAATGAAAGTGATAGCAGCAGCGAAGAAATATGCGGCATTTGCTGAGTTGATTATCAAGGATATCAAGGGGAAGACTGGGTCCAGTGCACATTATGCAACATATGGACTTGTGGTGGGTGTAATAAAGGCACAAGAGACTTGCACTTCAAGTGCTCACAGTGTTTATAAACTAAAATTGTGTTTACTTTACAAGAATATTGCTAAATATATTTTTTAATAACATTTTCTGAAAGTGCCTGATATTACCCTATTTTTGTTCTAAAAATACATGTTATTATTTGCTTTCCGTGTTAAAAATTATACATACCTATAATATTTTCACTTCGTTTTTCTGGAATTAAACATAGTGCCTGCGGTTTACAAAAACAATATATATATTTGTGGTTGGCATGGAAAGATAAATATTTAAAAAAACACTTTAAAAGTGGCTGATATTTGCCTGTAATTAAGATTTGTAATTTTAACATTATCTAAATAAAACGAGGAAGTTAAATTTAATATACGAATTTATTTTTAAAAAAATATTTAAATTTATTACCCATTCATATGTAAAATTGTATTTATTCTGTAGCTAATGTAACCACGGAATTGATAATGCCTCTTCACGGATAATTTCACGGATGAATACACCTATAACAACATCATATGGCTCATTGATGACTTTTATTTCAACAATCAGTATTTTAAAAATGGGAATCGCGAGTGAATTAACCAACGCATGTCTACCCCCCTAGAATATTTCTTATCTCTCCTGTGAGACAATATAATATCTATGAATATTAAAATGGAGGATCTTTGTGATACTGCAACCTAACCTGTTTTTATATTAACAAATTCATGTTAAACTTAGTCAAAACTAGAAATACCAATAAAGCTATTGTTTCCAATAATAATGTACTCTTGTGTTCCGAATAACCGTGCAGAGTGGATAATTTTACTATTTCCAACAAACGTGCACGTCCTAACAACCGTGAGGTGTGAATACCCACTTACTAGTAAAATCCTACTTAAACCATTGTAGTCCCTAAAACCAGCACATTTGAGTAATAAAAATAAGTAAGACATATCATTCCAAAGATATTATCCCATATAATTACTTATTTAAGTATTTTATAAGTAATTCTAAGTATACTCTCGTGACATAGTAGGTAAGAACTTTATAAAGTAAAATATTTCTTGTAATAGATAGGGATTCCAATCTATGTGTTAGTTATACTAGCTAAATATCTATGCGAATACCACATAAAAATTTAGCATACAGGTTAGAATTTATATCAAAAACTATTAGCGTACAAGTCTTAATAAGACCGGCCGTACAGGGTGGACTTTTTTCTCAAATTGAAGAGCAGCTAGCACCCTCTAGCTATGAAGATCCAGATACCAAAATTGAGCCCCTTCAAGTATAGATAATTATGTCAAACTTTCCGAAGTGGGCTTCTGCCGTTGGGAGTGATGGTTTGAATCCCTTTTTTTGTTTTCCCGTATTAAAGAATATTTATTTAATATTACAAGAAAATGTCTATATCTTTATTCTAAAAAGTTTAACGCAAATTCAAAAAGTTGTGTTGTATATGATTTTGAATATTTAACTGATTTCTTCATAATATTAAACAAGATATGAACACATATGTCATATAATTTTATTTTCATATACTTTTGAATATTGGTGTGAATTTTCGCTAAAATGGGTCTAATACCAATATTCAAAAAAATCTATGGATAAAATCATATGAGATTGTGTTTATTTTTTGTTTAATATGAAGAAATCATACACAACATTTTTTTAATTTATAAGAAGTAGGCATTTTTTTGTAAAGTAACATAACATTGTATAAATATTCAAAATCTTTAATATGGGAAAACTAAAAAGCTCTGGGATCCAAACCAACCCTCCCAAAACCGGAAGTCGTCCATTTCGAAGGTTGAACACCATTAACTACAATTATAGGGTGCTTATTTTAGAGTAAAAATCGTAATCAGAATTTTTTTTGCTATTGAGTAAAGTTAATCGCAAAGTAAAAGTACTCAATCCGAAACCATGAATTGTTATTCCAAGGATTCTATGTAAGATACCGAAATCATATCGGTTAGCTATAAACCAATTAAAAAAAGATTCACCAAAAGCAGTCAGAATTAAATATCGAAAGGTTTGTGACTTTAAATATAGGCTGTCCTAAAAAACAAGCGGCAGTGAGAAAATTTATTTGTTCGATATATACATATATACTAAGGCTCTGTTGATTTATCTATCGGTCCCATATTTTAACACGATGTGCGCTATAAAATTCTCTTTGTGTTGGTACCAACAGATTTTTAATCGGAGGCCCCCATTCTGGTCGTACTTTAATGGTATTTTTAAAAAAAATTAAAAATGGTGCTGATTGGTACCTAAGCAACCAGTGACCTTGAAGTTTTAATACATGGTGTAGAATTTCAATACCTACCTTTCTGTAAAAATATTTTATCGACTTTATCGATTAGGGTAACAATTTAGGTTAAAATAACACGGTGCTGACAAATTGAAAATTTGAATATGCCTCCATTTTAAATGTAGGTCAATGGTTACCATGACAACCGGGATTAATGAAGGTCATATGAAGATGTACCCTAACGCCAAAAAACTATCAAGTAATCAAGTCATCAAGTCAATATCGACCAAATAAATTTTCTCATTGCCGCTTATTTTTTTTAGGTCAGCCTATACTTTAGCTTAATGTTTTAGAATAGCAACAGTCAACAGTCTATTTATCCTTTTCGTTCATTTCTCTAGTACATATTATTAATTTAAATTTGTTAATTAGTTACTCAAAACACATACGTATTTTTTAAATCAGCATTTTGGTTGTCACATACGAATTTGAAATTTGCTTTATAACTGTAAATTCTTTTTTTATTAATATTGTACAAGTAAAAACTCAAAAATTAATTTACGTGACAATTATGAAAATGATTTATACCGATAATTTTGATTTAGTTTTATGCGAAAAAATTAGAACACTTGTTTTTTAATCACTTTCTAGACATCTTTGGAATAATTTTATTTCTACATTTAATCATATATTTTTCATTTAACTCATAAAAGATGACTGTGGACGTGTATTCTTTATGCATTTAAAAAAATACCTCTCGAATTATTTTGTTACCCTTTTTTCAGTTGATAATGAGAAAGACTATTCCATGCAAACAAGACCAAAAGATTGCAAGTCTAAAATACTGCTGTCTTCTAATTCCTAATTCAGTTCGTCTAAACATTTGCCAAAAATATTTTATCAGAACCGAAAGAAGAAAAAACGTTGATGATTCTTGAATTTGTCTGAATTTTTGACTAAAATATTGATACTTTAAATAATTAATATATAGTTACTATATAGTAAACATGTTGAAGAATATTAATGCAATACTTTTTTATCGTTTAATGAATTAATAATAATCATGATTTTCGATTTATATCCTAAATTTGATCGTTTTAAAATAAAAATGATGAGCCGCATAGGTACGTAAGAGACAAAATATATAGATAATGTTCATATGTTAATATAGTTCAAATTCAAATATATTCTTCATATGCAAATATATTATTTTTTCATATATGCAAAGATATCATGGCTTCACATGCAAAGAGAAGGTTCACATGCATGGATAGTGTTCCTATTTAAGTTCAGCCCTATAAATAACGATTGACACCTTCAGAGTCAATATATATCTAAACTTTACACGGTATACAAGACAGATAAACCTCCACTGGAAAAATGATAAACAATAAAATTCAGGGATCGAAATAACAGTGACACTCATATTATAACTGAAACAGTAAAAATCTTAATTGTTTAAGATAAATATTTTAAAACGAAAACTAAATTTGAATAGAAGTAGTAGGTAAGGGGGATATCCAACTCAACCAAGGATTCTTTGTTCGAACTTTTATGAGTTAAATTTTGAGCCAATGAAAAATTGGATGTTGCACCCAACCATGTAAATGTTCGACCAACCAGATTGAAAACTAAAATTTGTGCTATATAAGGAGGTATGTGAGCTGTTGATTTCATTCACCTTTCTTACGAGCTCTCTGACGGTCGTCTCTCAGTCGGTCTATTCTCCCTCTACTGCAATGGCTTCATTTACTTCAGATTGTATTATGATAGCAGCGAATCCGTCTTCATCGGTCCCGCTGGTAGCTGACCCGTCAGAGTAGATAATGTAGTCAGCTTTGTGCTTGTTGATGTTGTTAATCGCTAGTCTTCTCTTCTCAGCATCGTTAACATCCTCCTTCTTGGAAAAACCATCGATGTTGGTGAAGATAACAATGTTGTTGCTTTTGATTTTCAGGGTAATGAAACCCCCTGTTGATCGTTTCCCGTAGGGCAAGATTCGGATGCCATTGGTCACGTTGGTCACGTTTTACCTATTTTTCTTTTTGATACTTTGTATATTGTGGTTATTGAAACTTTTAGCACTCATATGGTGTTCAGGGAGCCTAAGAGCCTTCTCCTTAGCCTTAAAACAAATTCTTCTAGAATGGGTTGGTAAGAGGGAACCTTTGATTCTAACCGGAGGACTTTGACAGGTGTGGACTTCGCTTGACAAGTGATGAGCCTAAATGCAATTTTCTGTGTGCATTCCAGATCGTCCTTATTGGACTGAGCTAACCAGGGCTGCCAGCTGATGCCATCGATCTAAAGTAACTCTCGCGAGTTTCCGGTGTTTGTAGGTCGAGATGAGGTTGCCATCGACCTGGATGTTGACTATTTTGTTGGTATCTTTGGTGTCTGTAGAAAATATAGTGCACTCACTTTTGTCCTCGTTCAGCATCATTTTGTTGTCACGTTGGTACTGCGACTTTCATCTTGCCCTCAGCTTCTTCGATCGTGTCACCCACTGCCAGCAAAGTGATGTCATCTACATACTGAACAGTCTCCGCATCGTTTGGTATAACGTCATTAACCTTGTTCATAAAGAACAGACGGACCCTAGCGATTCGCTTTACGGATCTTCTTGTAGTTGCTCTGGTCACCATTCATCATAACTCTGCTTTGTCTGTTCACGAGAAAACTCCTTATCCTCTCTACATACTTCCTGAAGAGGACGCGGTGGCCCAGAGGTTAGAGCGTTGGACTGCCAACCTAATGGCAGTCTGTGCGAGTGGGTTCGAACCCCAGTTCGGACCAAAAATCACTTACCTCGTCCCTGGCTGACAGCTGTGTCAGTCGTTTGCTGCGACCTGAAAGGGTTCGTGTATCTTAATGTAATATCCTGTCTTTGGAAAATTACAAATATAAAGTCCTAAAAAATATTTTTAAATTAATAAAAAACTCTACAAACCCTTTCGTACGCTCTCGAGTAGTCAAGCAAGGTAACAATAACCTTCTTAGCTGTTTCCTTCTGGAAATTATCGCTGATTTGTTGTGATTGCCAGGATGGCGTCCTCAGAGCTGTGATACTTTCGGAATCCGGCCATTCTATTGTTGAATCAGTTGTTGATTTCAGCTAGATAATGCAGTATATTGGCTATAATTCTCTCTAGCGTATTGACCACACAGGATGTTAAACTGACAGGGCGGAAGGAAGCGATTGCGCTAGGTGACTTGCCTGCTATAAGAAGGGGAATAATCTTAGCATTTTGCTAAATTTGGGTAGAAGCAAAGATACGTTGAAGAGGTGGAGGAGACAGTTTTTGGATCTGGGGCTTAGCGCTTTCAAGAAGGGATGCAGGATGTCGTCACCTTTTATTTACTTGATAGCCTTTTCAAGTTCTTGGATAGTGAACTGCATGGTAGTGCTGTCACCTACACGAGGCCCTTTCAAATCTTTCTTCCTTACTGAACTCAAGCTTACTGATCTTGGCGTAGTGTTTGACAAAAACCTCCGCTTTCATTAGAAAGGCTATGATGACTTTGTTGTTATGTATAATTTCCCGTCGTCTTCATGATGTTCCAAGTTTGTTTGGCGTCTTGGATAGTTTCTACATCTTGTAGGAATTCCATTTATTGTTCTGCTTTGCCTTCTTTGGCTAAGTTGTTGACATTAATATAGAACTCAATTCACTGTTTACATTTGGTACTTACTTCTTTTCTAATTTTGTTGTGTAGTTTGATAACATTCTTGATTTTGGGGGTCATGTAACCATTCGTCCTTTTTCTTTTCTTGGCTTTTCCAACACATTTTATTCCAGCTTTAACAAGAATCTCATTGAACTTCGTGATTTTTTGGTTGAAGGTGATAATATGATCTTCAATTTTAGCTGCAATTACGTTGCTCTCAACTTCCTTAGTGAAGTCTTTCCCATCAACGTTTTTATTTTTCCATCTAGGGCGTTGAGATAGGATGTGGAGTATGTAGAATTCTTTTCTCATGCTGATGTTAAGAGAGAGAGGGTCCAAGTTAGCTGCCTCACCAGTAACCCACTAAAACTTATTCAGCTCACTCGCATGACAGTTTGTGAGCTCAGTCCTCCCGTCGTCCAATTGATTCTCGTGGGATCACCGCTATTGCAAACTGCCATACTGTTCTCCGCTAGCCAATTTTCAAGAATATTGCCTCTATTGTTCTGGGGTTGGATGTTATCCCATAGCTTCGAATGACCGTTATAATCGGCAAAGATGATGACATCTTTACCAAAAGGAATGTGGTCGATCAATTTTTTCTCAACTTCTTTCGTCTATCTGGTCTATACGGAGGAAATTATAGCTTGACGATGGTCATCCATTTGGTTCCTAAATATTTTTATCTTAATATTGAGCATTTCTATTGGTTCTAAGGAACTCTTAAGAGGGGTATGTTGGAAAACAATATCTTTCTTGATGAAGATGATGAGTCCACCACATTTGACTCTGTCTGTCTCTTATAATATCAGAAAACCCAGGGATGAAAGGGGTTATACTTGACGGTTGTGGATGAGTCTCTTGCATTAAGCAAATGTTGATCTTGTCATTCTCGATTCTTTCTCTGATTTCACCAATGCATGTGTGAATGCCTTTCGCGTTCAACTGTAAAAACCAGGTGTCCCTGCTTTTGCTTACGCTCATGTTGTCCGACTTTTCTATGATGGGATTGTCAGAGATAGGAGTTGGAATGATGATGGCAGGTGTCAGACACTCTTTGCACATCCAGCTCCCTTTCTTTTGCATCTCTTTGAGTGCATCTCTACTTTGTAGATTGCAGGATTTGTGACACAGCTTCTTACAGTTCTCGCATTGCATAGGTACGATGTTGCAGGCTAACGCTTTCTTGCATTTTTTACATTTGGATGATGAATCCTCATTCTTAATCTCTTCTTCGTTTGTGATAACGTTATTATGTTTCTTGCATCTCCATTTTTTTAATTCGGTTGTATCTACTGATACCGCTGCACTTCTTGTGGCTAAGATGGGCACATCCGTCTTCTTCACATTTGTGGTGGTCGTTGTCTTTCCTAATAATGTTGTTGCAGTTGTAGCAATATTCATTGTTGTTGACTTGGGAGACGATGGTAACCTTCTTAATGTTGGCCTTGTTGGACGGCCCTGGGTTCGTCCCGATGTCACCGGCTTCGACTAAAAGTCTAAATACTTGAGGTTCACCCGCCGGGTGGGTGCCCTCATCATACAAAAACCCGATTTGGTACACTTTTCCCTGCCTCCTTTGGAAAGTTTTTGCGGAGTAAGTTCCTGTAAGTTCCCACTTACAACGTGATGAAGAACTCAACAACGTTAAAAAATGGGCACACCATAATAATCTAGCCCTTAATGTCAACAAGTCAGTTGAAATCATATTCTCGAGAAAGAAATTCAAAGTCAATATCCCACAATTCTCCAATCTCCGCCGTGACACAGAGCTGAAAATCCTTGGAGTTACTATAAACAATAAACTCTCTATTTCCCAATATATTAATACCACACTGAAATCCTGTAACAAAATCATGTACTATCTCAAAAGCCTTCGCTCCCACGGCCTAAATACTACCAACCTCCAACATGTTTTCAAATCCTTAGTTATACCTAAAATTCTATATGCCTCTCAAGCATGGTGGGGATTCACTAAGAAACAGGAAAGAGATAGACTGAATGCTTTCGTTCAACGTGCGAAGAAATGGCATTACTGTAACCAGGAATGCACTTCAATTTGTTCACTTGCCTGTGATTACGACCAAAATCTTTTTCGTGCTATTTGCAACAATGACAAACACAAGCTACAGTCACTGATGCCAAAAAACAAGACGACTAAATACAATCTTCGTCAACCGACCTACCAGATGTCAACAGCCACAACAAGCTCATACCGGAATTTTATAACCAGACTGATCTATGACACAAAATATATCACTTAATTCCTTATCTTTAATTATGTATACTAGTATTTCCTCCTTTTAATATGTACTACTGCGGTTTGTCAGAAGTTTACTAAATAAACACTATTATTATTATTAAAGCAGTGTCTTTGAATGGGGATATTCGTAGCCAGATACGCCCCGGAGAGGCGATTCCCTTGTATCTGATTTGAGGAGGTGGGAGAGACTGGTACTGCTGGCGAGACTGGAGGGTTTGGTACTTGAGGAGAGGCGTAGTTGGGATAGGTGCTGGAGTAGTAATGACGAATTCATCTAAGTCGAAATATTCTCTTGGAGATGAAGCCTAAACTGACGGTGCAGATAGTCGCAAGTCCGTAGTTCTAGCATCCAGCGGGGCTGTGAAAAACTCTATATATTTCAACCATTCCTGAACAGAGTTGGTAGAGGCTGCTACAACTGACGGTGGAGATCGTTGCGATAAGTCAAAGGCTAATACTATCTGTAGTAGATGCTAATACTATCGGAATGTCTAGCGGGGCTGTGATCACTCCATTTATTCCAACCATTCTTAATCAGGTTTTGAGAAGGCTGCTACAGCTGACGATGGAGATCGTCTCAATAAGTCTGTGTAGGCAGCAGATGAGGATGATGGACGCACTCTTAGGTTTTGAGGCTCCTCTATAGAGTTGGACGAGACTGTTGGAGAAGCTGGTGCATGAGAGATTAGAACAGTTGAGGGAGGTAGGCATATTCTGGGATCCAGAGGCTCCTCTATAGAAGAAGCTTGGATCCAGCTGTTGAATTCCTCAGCGGTGAAGTCCATGAATAAGAAATCCGGGATTAGAGAAAACAACGAGATGAACGTAGCTACTTCCTGTGATCTGAAAGCTGAATTCTCATTCGGTCTAGAGGGAG
Organism: Vannuccia rotundouncinata; assembly: GCA_034780395.1. Classification (NCBI taxonomy): domain Eukaryota; kingdom Metazoa; phylum Platyhelminthes; order Proseriata; family Coelogynoporidae; genus Vannuccia; species Vannuccia rotundouncinata. The sequence goes on along the minus strand of JAUZNC010038580.1, from coordinate 6,624 downwards.
GAATCCCCAATACCTCTAAAACGAATATTAGTTCAGCTGAATGCTCTTCAATAGGAAAACTCATAGTGTAAAAAGAATAAATAAATAATACAAGTATTTTATACTTAAAGAAATTAGGGCATGGCTCCTGGACCCTAATTATGATTTATACAAATGTTTGTGATAATATTGCATGTATTCTAAACTAATAGAAATTTGGGCGTAACTCCTGGGCGATAATTTGTGTTAAACAAATTTTTTAATGACTTTACACAATATTACATTTATTCTAAACTATTGAAAATATATACTGCACATATGTATTGTTATTAAAAATTTAAACAGTAGCAATTCTTGTCATGCAATCCATCATAGCCGTTTTGTATAAACAACCCGCCAACAAATACTGAACAAGACTCAATGAGTTTACTGATCAATAGCTAACCTGGTACTATACTCTATAAACATTCGACTAATTGGTTTACGCTCTTTCGCCCACGATCAATATAGTATCTTGCCACATCCTCAGAATCATCCCTGCAAGGCGACATAATAAATTAAAATAAATTAAATTATATATACGCATGATAAGATTATATTAGAACTTTGCATTGCTATACTGTTTCTTATTAATCAATTAGTTAAAATTGTGAACATAGTAATGTATTTTTTTGAAAATATTTAATAATGATTATAATTAATTTAAATTTGGAAAATTATAATTATTTTTTTATTTATTTGTTTTATTTTATTTAAATTTTAAATTTTTTGAATATATAAGATTTTAAATAATTAAGATTTTGAATTGTGAAATTTTAATGTTTTTTTATTTTAAGTTTTTATTTTCCATATGCAACGTTGTACTATTAATATCGATAACTATAATTAATCAAGTTTTAAATAGTAAAATCAAATTTTCCATACGCAATATTTACTCATGACTAAATTATTATATACAGTACTTACTCTGAATAGATGCGATGATAATTCGGATGATGAAAAAGAAAGATAAGGATTAGTATAAAAACAGTATAGTGCTCGAAGAATTCTGAAAAAGTATAACAGAAGAAATGAGAGAGACTGAAAAGGAGACGACAATAGCAGATCTCGTAAAAAAGAAGAATGAAATTAACAACTAACAGACCTTCTTAAATACCATGATACGCAATTCTCATTCGTCAGAATTTAACGCGTAAAAGTATGCGTAAATTTAACATGTGCGGGGGGAGGGTTTGGGGGGGGAGGTTAACACCTTTACTAGTTTAATTTTAGCGTACTTTTACTAGTTACATTTTTGTTGAGTTTGACATCCCCCTTACATACTAAGGATACATAAGTAATATGTGAAATATAGTTAACAGAATCTTGTATGGATAGAAAACAATTTAATTCATTGCGTTAACATCAAAGACATTTAAGGATTGTCAAAATGTGTCGCTCGTGAATTAAAAACTGAATAATTTTAAAAGAAACAGATGTGGAAACTTTCAAATAAATTTATCAATTAAATTTATTACAAATTTAAAATCATTTTTTTCGAATGATGCAGGTATTTTAAAAGTGTAAATGTATGAATGTGTGAACTCTTATTCCTGATAGCCGCTATAGTATTTGATCAGGTAAAAACATTTAATATTTTTCAGTGACGAAACTTGACTAAATGCACCCAATTTATATTTATTAATAAATATTTTGGATTTTAATTTTAATTTTAATCTTACTTCTTCTTAAATGTTCTTAATAAAAAATATGTCATAATCAATATTTTTGTAATCAATACACTACTTTCCAGTTATTAATTAAGAATTAAATGTTGGATTACTTTTGATATATGATATTAATAATTAAAAAATAAAAATACAAATTAATATAGCAAAAAGTTTATTGATATTGAGACAATTTCAGACAATTTTTTAACAATTTGGTATTATTTATATTATCATGAATCGATACACCTTAAAACTGTTTTATTAAACGTTAATTTTATTGTTGTTGTTTCATTGTAATCACTTTTTTGACAATGTTATATATATATATTTTAAATATTTTAACTTATGTAGGTTTTACGAAACTAATATATTTTTTATCTTAACAAATATTTGTAGAAATTTTAATTTGAAAAGAACTAAATTTAATTTTATAATCTATGAAAATTGAATTAACTTTTGAAAAGACCGCAACTTTTTAATTTACTTTCATATTTAGAGTATTCCTTTATTATATAGAGAGACCATCCACAGGCCACCTATCGATAGAGTATAGAGAGGCCATCCACAGGCCACCCAACAATAGAGAATAGAGAGGCCATCCACAGGGCACCCATCGATAGAGAATAAAGAGGCCATCCACAGGCCACCCATCGATGGAGAATAGAGAGGTCATCCACAGGCCACCCACCAATAGAGAATAGAGAGGCCATCCACAGGCCACCCAACAATAGAGAATAGAGAGGCCATCCACAGGCCACCCAACAATAGAGAATAGAGAGGCCATCCAACAGTAGAGTATAGAGAGGCCATCCACAGGCCACGCAACAATATAGAGTATAGAGAGGCCATCCAACAGTAGAGTATAGAGAGGCCATCCAACAGTAGAGTATAGAGAGGCCACCCAACAGTAGAGTATAGAGAGGCCATCCACAGGCCACCCATCGATAGAGAATAGAGAGGCCCATCAATAGGCCATACCCATCGATAGAGAATAGTGAGGCCATCCACTGTTCACCCAAAAATCTATCTTCAACATTTTCATGCCTGGGTTTAAAACCTTCATGAATGACACAATGAGGTTACGTGCTGAACGAAACGTCGGACTTCATCATGGATTTGGAGTTTGGAATCAACGAACGTAGCGGCTCCAGCTATAAAAAGAAAGGTCAAACATATTAGCTAGTGAGGAATTTTATAATCAGAACACGCCCTTTCCTAGCCAATGTCGTTTCCTTTGATACCTATATATAAATAATTATTTTATATCAAATTAATTTGAGACAATGTGTGTGGCATGACGTACAATTAGTTCTCATTTTGTAACAAACCTAAAAAAATCATATTATTAATAATTAGCCTAGACTTATGTAATTATGTTGGTTGTTTGTTACTATCTTCTCGCATTATCATATTATCTTTTTGAAAACATTAATGAATTCTTCTTAGATATGAATAAAAATTAAATAATTTTAAATTATGTATTATACATTTTTCCCTTTAAGTCCTTAATCTTAAGTCCATACGTTCCAAATATATATTCACATTAAATTCAAATGTTATACTTTCTTTTGAAAGTTTGTACAAAGTTTAAAAAATTCTAAACATACGTCATTAATTTTACTTCAGTGATAGCTGAGTACATTTGATTAAAATTAATTAATTGATTCCAACATTTTTTGCTGAAAAAATGTAATGTGAATCAAAATTAGTTATTTAGTTACAATTTATTAATAAATATTTTACATTATTTCGTTTTATTGCATCAATATTTAAATAATTTCAATACTTTTGTATTATTTCAAAAAGTATTTCAAACGTAATTTTAGGATTAGCAAAAATCTGAACACATTAAAATATGTATTCTTTTGGAATTAAACTAACCAATTTTTAATGGTTTTACATCAAATGATTGAATCTTTTATGAAATATGAAACAGCATTAATAGTATATTATTAAAATAAAAAATAATAAGATATAAATTAAATTTCGAACAGTCGAAAGCAACACTCACAATCAACACAAGTTCCTTGCAAACCCTCTGAGAAATTCTAATTCAAGTATAAATAGAATATGTTCCACTCAATGCTTTAAAATATATAAATAGCAAATTTACAAATATACAGTAGTAACGGTTCATGGAAACGGTTCATCGAACTGTAAATCTTTTCTGCAACCTTCAACAATTATTAATAAATCGCTTATAAAAAAAAGTTTTCTGATTTTGGGATAAGTGGTTAATCTTAGTTATACCTACGTAGGTAGTTAATTATGAAAAATGTTATCGTGATGTAATTACGGGGAACTATTCTGATTGAAATGGATTTAGTTGTATATAAAAGCAATTAATAAACACATTGCTTGATATAATCAGTTTTTGCTTGATTGAATAACATAACATATATAGATATAGCTCTAATAAATCTTATCATTCCTGTCCTTATATCAACTCTTTTCGGTTCATATACAGTTTATTTTTTTGACATTTTATATATAACAAAATGCATTCAACGTTAAAATTTCATTGATTACTATCTCTGTATTTTATATAAAGAATAGTAATCAATGAAATTATCTTCATAAAATAAAATAGAACTAAAGAAATGGTTGTATAATTATTTGAAGGGTTCTAGCCGACGAACTTGTGGTCAGGGAATAAATGTAGTCGGTGCTAGGGGCACTGATAATTTAGAATTTATTGATTGTTAATGAAACTTTTTTCTATTTTATTTTCTATCTTCTCCGAAACTCAGTGTGAGTTTCGTAGGAGAAGAAATTTTAGTATTTTATATTAAATTAATTTTGTTTCCATAAAATTTGTATGAATAAAACATCTAAAGATCTGAAAAAAGATAAGTTTTATTTACAATTTAGTAAACATACTGTTGTAGTAATTCAATTATATAAATTCATCCTTCGAAAAGTCATGAATGGATAACTAAAATTAAAATCGAATAATTCAAAAAGCAAATCGTAACTATAAAACTAATATATATATAATCACATAAATACATATAAATTATCACATAAATACGCGCATATATGTTGTTAGGATATTTTTGGAGGCAAAGTATATCCTTTTTAGGGGAAAATTATATAATTAAATTATTAAGCGACTAACCAGACGATATATAGTGATATCTAGTAATCACACTACACTTATATATTACCTCTGATTTACAAAAAAAAATCCATTCAACAGCTCTGGACGAATGTCTGGAAACGGAGATAAGACACCAAAAGTAAAATGAAAAAATTTCATTTTTATTTCGGATTCATACTAGTTAAACACAACTAACAACCTGTCAGACACTCTCCTGGATCCCAACTTGTCCATCAAGTAAAGTACAAGGAATTGCTGATCACACTGTTTCAACCTTGAAACAAATTCGGTCATATAGGTCATTTGAAGCCTTCGTTCCTATCACACAATGAAGAAGAAATGAGGAACTCTTGATGTTGATGATCCAGTTATTTATAGAAAGCGCAAACGACCAGCTCGATTTGAAGATGTCCGTGATGGATATCATCAAGAATAGTCGAAGGTGAAGTTCAGATAAATTTACTTTGAAGGCATGCTATTAGCAGTACCGAAGGAAGGTTTAATCAACCTGGATTTAAATATCACGAAAAATATGGTTAATGAAGAAAAGATTATATTAGTTAAATTTAGATTTCTATAAGTGAAAAGCGCAGCTACCTATTTTCCAAACTATGTTGATACAATAGGTGAACAATGAAACCAAGAGTATGGTTGAAGATGTATAATTCTGCGATATTATTAGTTCATGGGATCCTTAACCTGCCGTGTTCGATCTGTAATACCAGCTAGATATAGAGGTATTGGTTCGCCTACTTCTGGAAACTTTAACTATATTGCAAACCGTTTTGTGCTACTTAATAAAGTATGTTTAAACTTATTTGGACGATTTTAAGGTATTTATATCATTTGACCCATTTTCTATGTTAGTTGTTGACCTAGAAGGTATTTTGTAAATTAATTGTAATAGCATTACGTTTATGTTAGGGAAATATTACTATATTTTCTACGAATATAGGTATATATATTTTCTTGTTTTTTTTATAAAAAAATACCGTATTATTACCATAAAATGCCTTACGGTTTAATAGAGACTCCTCAACTTTTATAACTATGCCGCCGTCACTGTCTTTATTTAAGAATAAAGAAACGTTTAACTAAATAAACAAATATTTAAAGTTTTCTAAAGTTTAATTTTAACTCAAAATTTCTTTAAAATTTAATTTGCGAATAAATAAGTCAAATATATATTTTTTTATTGAATACATACATCAATGAAATGAATTTGAATTTGAATTAACTTAAAACTAAGGAAATTAAAATTCTCCTCGTTTAAAAGAAATTTAGATAACGTACAAAATAGAAAACTGGAATGAAAGTGTAGCTAAAAGCTCATACGAAATCGATTGGAAAAGTTTCAGTTATAAGAATAAATAAAATGTTGTATTTGATTCAGTATAGAGTTAAAAACGCAGTAAGTTTATTAATTAATATCAATTTGAAGCAGATAGAGTTTAATATTGTATCCTAGCAACTCATCATATCTAAAAAAAAGCAATGAATTTCGTTTCCAAATCTTTGAGTCCAAATACCTATATGTAATTTGAATATAATTTGGAATATAATTTAAATAAATTGAATCCGATTGATGTTGCGAAAGCTAAAAATTGTTTACAATGTATAATAGAATGTTTTATAATAAAAAAACAATAAATTGAATGCTACCAAACATTTTATTCCATCTAAATTTTATAGGTGTCTCAAATCCGTTTATTTTATTATGTATAACAGAATATAAATAGAATAGAATAAAATAAAATAGAAAGAATAGAATAGAATAGAATAGAATAGAATAGAATAGAATAGAATAGAATAGAATAGAATAGAATAGAATAGAAT
>JAUZNC010038569.1:0-18278 GCA_034780395.1 Vannuccia rotundouncinata | reverse complement strand
TACGATTATTGATCTATGAAAAACGATTATTGATCTATGAAAAACGATTATTGATCTATGAAAAACGATTATTGATCTATGAAAAACGATTATTGATCTATGATACGATTATTGATCTATGATACGATTATTGATCTATGATACGATTATTGATCTATGAAAAACGATTATTGATCTATGAAAAACGATTATTGATCTATGAAAAACGATTATTGATCAACTATGAAGTAAGATTATTGATTAAAGGAAGAGTGTTGACGAACGTTTGGTGAAAGGTCTAGATAGATAGCATGACTCACTCTGGGGGGAAGCATAGACAGGAGTAGACCGCCCGGACTCCCTTTTGGGGGGCGGGGGCCGCATGTAGGTGGGGTTGGTCCTGGGGAAGTTCCTCTGTCTTGTGCCCGGCGTCACCACTGAAGTGGAGGAGGAGGAAGGACCCAGAGTAGCCGAGCGCTCCCTGAAGGAGGCCAAGTGGGCCGGTTGCGAGTGCGGCTGCGAGTGTTGGTGGTGGAGGTGTTGCTGATGGTTGGCATAGTGACCACGGCCAATGGACGCAAAGCCCAGGCCGGAGGCGGGTGACGAGCTGCCCAGGAAGAGCGGGTGGTGCCCGCCGCTGGCCTCGAGCACGCTGTCCCAAGACTCGGCGCTGTCCGGAGGTAGACCGCTGTCCACCGAGGTTTCACTGGTCATCATGTGGTAGGGATGATGGCCGTTGGTGGGCGGCGGGGCCACTGTGAGCGGCACAGGTGGCGGTGGCTGATCGTAGATGGCGTCAGAGGCGGGGGTGGGAGAGAGGGGGGCTCTGTGCTTGTGAGGCAGAGTTCCACCTCCACTACCACCAGAGGAGAGAGAACTGCCGACTGATTGTTGTGAGAAGCAGCGCTGAAGATGGCAATTAGGTGTTAGGGGTTAAATCCATGGATTAGAGCAGGGTTGCCACTCTTTTCTTTGATCAAATTCCCGACTTATCTTGGTTTTAGCACAAGTAAATTATTTGAAAAGGTCTACATTAGGAGCCATTAACTGTAGGATGTCGCCAAAATCAGAAACACAATTAAATAAAAGTAAATAAACACTGTAAAGCTACTAAATGCTACATTCTAATATAATACAAATGTAGCTGACCTACTAAAAGACCAACGTGCTGTCACTGCTTTTAAGGTAAAAAACACCTCATCTTTTAATACATCAATAAATGTATGAATAAATTAGAATTGACGTAGGTGAAAAATTTTTGAGGTTATTTTTTACCTTGAATTTACAATATTTAATATATAAAATTTTAAATTCGCTGACTTCATGAAATTTTCCAGAATTTATAAATTCGCTGACCCGTGGCAACCCTGTAAGAAAGATTTGAGGCGTACCTGAACACCCACTTCATTCACATTCAGAGTTTATGTTTACGATAAGTTTCAGACTGTAGGCGGAGATAAAGGACAAAGTTTTGTCAAATATTTTGGAACCACAAATACAAAGTCTACAATATGAGTAAGAATAGATCACGATTTCACCAATAAGTTGCACTGCTCATAGCTCAACCGATACATTCTTAACATACTGCAAAACACGCATTACATACAACAGAGGACTGTCACGCAATCCACAATAATTAAAATCGGGGCCGTTTTTCTTGTTGACGCAGAAAAACGAAGTCAACATAAAACACAAGTCAAAACAACATCTTTACAAAAGTCTGAATCATCCTTGTTCGGAGCTGCAACCTCCTCGAAGGCAGGTTTCATGACGGAAGCTTTGTTGCCGATGACAAAGGCGCGACGATGTTAGTGGTTGAGGGGGACAAAACACAGCTGCAAGGGAATCAAAACCACTGGAAACAGAGGAGCTAGCTAGCAAGGTCAGAAGTAGACTCAATCCCTCATTAACTTTCACCAAGTGAAGAAAATTAAATAAAACGGTGATCAAAACCTCAAAAGTTAAAACAGATTAAAGAAATAAGGATGTTTTATTTAATATTTCAAGGCAAAAATGTTGTTTTTTGTATTGCTAAAAAGATAAAAAATTGCGTTTTTTTAAATTAAGAAAACACAGATTGGACTGAATATGGAACTTGAAGGGGAAAGTGATAACTTAAAAAGCAGATGTCGAAACACTTTTTTAAACGTTCAACAGACAAGCCGACTAACGAAACTAGTTTCGGCTCGAATGAGTCACTGTGTACAACTAAACTTTTCTAAAAGCTAATATATATTCTCCCCTTGCGAACAACAACCAGATAGGATACATAAGCTTCAGTAAGCGTCGTCACTGTTCAGTGTACCTACATGTGAAGGCTGAACACAAACCTTGTAGCACTCATTGCAATTACAAAACCACACACATGTAACTACATTTCATCTCGATGGCAGGCGGGCCACAGGCAAGACACTACGCGCCGCTAAATCACTCGCCTGTTGACAGAACGTAATGTCTACGATACCACAGACGTAGGATCAAGCCTCTTGGGCACGCGTGCAGCGGGTTTTAAACCGGTGAAGAAATGATCTCACGGCTAAAATAATGAGACGATGATGTACAGAGCGGTGTGTAAATCAATTGAGACAATGAGTCATGCATGATAGGCGAGGCAAGCCTGTTGACGTCGGCTTTAGTAACTGACAGACGGTCGCGTCGACGTCTTTTTGTGAAGGGGAATTATTGTCACAGAGGAGAAAAACAAAAATCAATCCCCCCTCCCGATATATGGAGAGGGAAGGTTAGATGTTACATTCATAGAATATCATACTTCATTGATAAAGAGTCTCAGAAATGGATCAATAAGATATTCAAATACTCAGTGAGTCATCAAGAAGAACCAGAAGATTACCTGGAAGGCTCCTTCGGTCCCTGTAGTTCCGGTGGTCACTCGGAAGTCACTCTGGGTCGGTTTGTAGATCACGGGACCAGGGCCCACCACCATGGGCAGGACAGGTTGACACCCTCGTGTCTTGGGGGACTGTAGCGGGCTTTCGGGACCATCACCGTCAATCACCTGTTCTCGACGAGTCTTCTTGCGGTGCGAGGAGCCTCGATAGTGCGTGTTCCGCCGGATAAAAGTGAGTTCCTGAAAGGGACGTCGGAACGAGTTACGAGGAGAAGGCGTGCTGTGTCTGTCCTATATTAGACCTGGTATAAACACGGCACATTTAAATGGAAAAATCGATACCAGACATTCATCGGATGGCGTGAGAGAGTTGGAGAGACAGATCGAGCTGTAGGAAATAGTTGGAGTGGAAAACGAATGGACACTCTTCACTTTTCTACTTAAGAAATGTGAATCAATAAGACCGCGTGTACCAGAGTACACTAGCTAGCTAGGTAAAAGCCCTTCTGAGTGGCGAACAGAGGCAAGTCTTGGAGATGGCATAATGACAGTTGTAGAGAACGAATAAAGTTGAAATCAGTGAGAACTCTTCAACAATTTAGCTAGTTTGTTTTCAACAAAGCTGTAATCGATCAACTTCCGAAGAAAGACGATAATTTGTAATCTATAAATCACTTCATCAATATTTAAAATAAAATGAATGAAAACAAAATATGAAAATGTCCAAAACCTTACAGGACTGATCGCCGTTTGTGTTGATATCTCTCGTTTGGGAAAGTCAAGGGACACTTCGGTGTTTTGTTTTAATATCTGTGAGGAAATAAACATTATATGTGTGAAGTAAAATTGCATATCTAACATCAAAAATGAATCCAAATTACTTGAAGCTTGGCTAAAGGGATAATATCTGCATTTGGTGGCCGCTGCCAAACTGTTTTCTGATTCTGAGCATTGTAGTAATAGAAGCGACACGTTTTCGTATCATACAATTCCCACCATTGGTTCTTATCCATTCGTTTTCTGAAACAAATGAAACAGGATAATTCCTTAATAATGATCAATAAACCTGGAAGAGCCATTTTAAATGAACTCACATGTTGACATGAGGAGGGGGCTGCCAAACACAATCCCCTGAAGCAAGGTTCACAAACATAGTCTCCTTGGTTTTTGGTTCTATGATTTCCACCCATTCCCACCTGAAAATAAATATAAAATCTAGTTGATAAAAATTCTCAAATAGTAAATTAAAGTACTTTCAGTCACAGAAACATATTTTCTCTATCCAAATAAGGCCGACAATAGTTGAGTTAATTTATTAATTAACACTAGAATATTACTTTAATTTATATTTATAACACGACAGAAAAAGTAATACAAGCCCAGATTACATGGCTACCTAGGCTCTCAGTTAAATGTGTCTATTCTCTAAGGTTATATATAGGATACCTGAAATTGGAGTAGTTTTGCAAGTTTGTAACTCTAGAAATATTTAGGCAATAAGAAGAAAACCTGCAATATATAAATACTCCATATACACTAATATGGTTTTTAATTTTTAAGTTTATCCAGCAAACAATTAAAAGTTTACAGTTCTTCCAGTTGTGGAGTTTTCCTATTGTTTCTTAACCCCAATAAGTACTTGAAAGCATTGATACATTTTGATATTTTTAAAGACACATTAGATAATCATGTTCATAGTACTTTAAACATCAAAAGTTTAAAACGCTATGACTAAAGGAAGATTGATAAATGATGAATTTTCAATAGATTTGGATTGCCAAAGAATGTGACTCAAATGATAAACTTTGTACTAGTCAGAAAAAGAATGAATAGATTTACATTATTATCATATCATTTATCAATACAATAATTGGTTTTGCCATTTAAATTATTCCAATCTATGTAAGGCTTATTCCCATTCAGTGCTAAGTCTATCAGAACTATATTAAGTGATTCATTTAATCAATACCTAAGCAGTATTTAAAAATGATTTTTATCCAGTTTGCACAAAATGTTAATTATACATTATGCAATATATTTAATAATTCAATAGTTTAGAGTATTTTTGAATCATATCATATAGTGAAACTAGAAAAGAATTCATATTCAAATTGCAAAATGTTAAAATAATTTTCCTTTCATTGAAGCTTTGTTAAATCTTAAGCAAAAATAAATTTTAAATTAAGTTAAGCTAACTTTTATTTTTATGATTAATTAATTTTAATGTTTGTACTAACCATTTTTGGTTTTAAATAATCTAAATGTTGTGAATAATGTCTTAATATTTATATTGGAATCCACATTTAATATAACCTATGTAGCAATATACTCAATATAAAATATCCATTGAAATCAAAACTTTTCTTGCTTAATTTATTATTTAAAAAATAATGATTAATAAATTTTTGTTTAATAATTATTCAAACCATATTATTTTACTGCATCATCAAGATACAATATTATTAAAATAAATTTAAGTAATAATCAATTTAAATTATTTAAATTTAAGTTTATTTAATCAAAAATATAGACATTAGAACAAAATTATAAACTTAAATAATTAGTTTTTACATGAAAAAAAGTTTTTAACTTGAAACTAAAACATAAAAATCCAAGTTACCTATTACATAGTTAATTTCAAAATGTTTACATATTTATATATAAAGTCACACTAAAAGATTAAAATTAACACATTCCTAACTTTTCAAGAAAGGAAAAGTTAATTTTAAAATATATTGACTAAGATACAATTTAAATTATTTTAAACTTTCATTGATGATTATTTTCAAGGGCACTAATTCAAAATAAAAATTGGAATTTAATGAGATCAATAATATTTGGAAAGGTGAATGAAAATTAAAAATTAAACATAAATAGTAATAATGAACATAATTCCCAAAGCATGATTCTGATTCCTTTGTAATATCATAATAATAAATAAATTGTTATACTACTAAAAGTTAATTAACATTTTTTTGTAGATATAAAGATATTCCACTAATAAAATAATATTTCATAATAATTTTGGAGAGATAGATCCTTATCAGATAAAAACAAAATTTCTTTGATCCTCAATAATTTCCTTGAATCTAAGCATGAGCCATCACACATGAAATGGAATATTTTATATACACATACTCATAGACACATTGCACCAAATTCAATATTGACCTATCATTATCCTTTGTAAATTTAAAAAGTACCCTCAAACATGTGTTAGTTTACACATGATTTTGCTTGTTATAAAAGAGATTTTTTATAATGCAATTAATTGTAAGTTTTATACAACAGTCAAAATTATCAATTGTTTTTATCAAAGAGTTACCCTTCATAAAAATTGCATGGTAGCATTAATGAATTATAAGTAACACATGTAACGTTTGTTAAAAAATTTATTAAAAATAATTATAATTAAGTATTAATAAATTTAAACAAAATTATAAATTTAATAAAGTGCACAAAATATTTCCTTCTTGCTTTTTCAATGCTTTCAAAGGCCACTGCCCATACAACTAACTTAGCTTTTGTTCCATAACTAAATAAATGAACCAGGATAAAAATTTGAATTTGAACACTTAATTTCAATTTTGTATCAATATGTGAACTATAATTTCTAGGTTTCTATGGTTATATTATATGAATAAGATTTTCAATATATTCAGATGTATACAGATGTATTCAGAAATTCAATATGTAACAATTGTGTATTATGGATAATTTTATTATGATAATATAAGAATATGTATTTTGGATTGTTTTTTATTGCATCATCCTGTATTTAAAGGTACATATTCCATCTGATGGATTATATAATCTGTTTAATAGATTGTATTTTTTACAATGTATTAACTGATCTAATAAATTGTGATAGTGTTATCTGTGATAGTGTTTAGAATATCTTCATAAAATATTGAAATTTATGATATTCCTGATTAAAGAATGCAATTTATTTGATAAGAATGGTATTTATCAGCAAAAGCAATTTGTTAGCAACAGATTTTATATATTTAGATTATCATTTTCTCCTAGATGTATTAAATCATTTTGATTTTTTTTGTTAAGTATTATAACAGAAAATACACAATAGAGACATAATACATAAACTAATAACTGTGAATGCTTAATAATAAGATGTTTTTAAATATTAATTATATGAAAAATTGGAAAATTAATAAAAAATATTTTATGTATCCCAAACTGTTATGTCATAAAAATGTCTATAAATTATCATATTGATATGTATGTTATACCAGCTTGCAATCCATGTAGTTCTAGAAGTGTTTATCTGGATTATAATCAGGAATTTCATATATACTATAATAGGAAAAGGTTCAGATATCTGGTGTGTAAAAGACATGGAATGCAGGCAGATGTTATACAATTTTAATATTTGTAAAAATATTCAATATATGTCTTTTTTCTATGGCGAATAAATGCCCAAGATTTTATTCATTTTAATCTAATTATATTAAAAATTGGGCTTTGCATACCCAAGGTCCTTATCCATAATGACCAGTAAAAAAAATCCTGGCAAGATAAAAGATACTAATGTATAGAATCCCGCAAAAATATATATTTTAGGTTAAAAAATTAATTTGAATAACTTTTACCTTTCATTAAAACCACTGGTCATCTTTCTAATATTAGAAAAAAGTAAAAATAATATCATTCAATAAATAACCCATCGAAAAAAATTTCACAAAAACTCGTATAACTTTTACAATGGGCGCGGTTTTAATTTGTTTAGCGTTAATACTTAAAACATATATTTTAATATATTATTATGACAATTTGATTTATCGTTATAATACTATTTAATTTAATTTAAATGAATTAAAAAGCAAAATAATTATTTTTGTTTAAATTTATTCAAATAGAATAAAAGTTTAATTATTTTTAGTATTATGGACATTTCTGATGGGGAATTGCCTTCAACGATCAGCTGATCCTTCAGAAAACCCAAGACGTAGTAGGAGGCGTGTATCTTCAAGAAGAGGTACGTCGATTATTTTGTTAATTTATATGATTATTTTAGTATTCTATATTTAAACGATTTAGTAATTATTGCTATTTAAATAAAATTTTAATTAAAAAACTTCTAGCAAATGCAAGTACAGATACACGTCTTATTATGTACTACATAACCTAATAAAATTTATCTTTATTTAATGGAAAAATCTCATTTTACATTATTTTATCACTTTATTATTATTATGTAAGCCATATGCATGCATTCTATGTAGCCCAACAAGGATACATCTGGCATACATTACACACCCCACCCTATCTTTCACTAGTTAAATTGGAGTTATATTGATAAATATCCAGAGTAAAATTGTCACGGAATGCAGGTTGGCATGCATGTAACCCTATAAGAAGGATATCTCTGGCATATAATATTTAAAAGCAATTTTATATATACAAGAATAGGAAAAGCCTAAAATATCTGGTGTACAAAAGAAATGGAATGAAAACTGGATTCTTTACAATTACTTTTTACATTTATTTTTTAACAAAATATATCTAAATTCAAATACCATTATATTTTAAAAATATTATTAAATCTTCTAATACCTTTAAAAAAAACAATTTTTAAAGAAAATGAATATTTAGGAAGAAATCTTTATGGCAGTATTTATATATTGTAGGTTGCCTACAGAATTTCTACATGCACCCATCATAAAATAACTAAAAAAACTCTTACATTTCATTATTCTGCATATGGAGGTGCATTTGTGCCTCTTTTTCCCACACTGTTCTGCACCTCCCTTGAGTAAGTTTATAAAAATATTAACAATCTTATATAAACAGAGCAGAAAATGGAACATAATGAAGATAATTTTAAAAAGTTTATAATTAAAGCTAAGTAAATAACAATAATTTTATATTCAGAATATTGTCTCAACTTATAAATACAGAAATTATACCAGCCTCCTGCAAATTCATAATTAGTATTCTCTATAACATACAGGCATGTATTTATGTGGCCTACTATAAAAAGAATTGACCATTATAATATCCCTCAATCATTTGTAAAAAATCTGGAATCTTTCTATTATTCATTAGTTTACCATTTTTTAAATTTTACTTACTTTCTAATTATTATCTATAAGTCACCTATATAATAATTTATTAACATATCAAATATATTTACCATACTTTTTATTTCACTTTTTAAATTCTAGCCATTATTCATAATTCAAAGGTTGGCTTACTTTTGGAATTTCTGATATATATATATATGAACTTTTCTGTAATATATTAAAAGAAGGATATGTGAAAAATTACCTATTTAATAATTTTAATAATTTTAATAATTGGTTTTAGTATTAAAATTATTCAGGAATTATTAATCTTTTCCAAATGAGCAACACAACATTTGTGACAGTAAAACAATTCACTCACTAAGCACATGGTTCTATTTTTAGTGTCAAGTAGACTCTGGCAGATATTTTCTGCACCTTTCCTATATAAGAAATGACAACAAGTATTTCAGTCAATATAAATAAGCCTATTGCAATAAGCAGTTTGCTCTCCACAGCTAAGCATGTCTATGCACTAAGATTACCTGAAAATGAAGTAGTTTTTGGAAGTCAGTAGCTCTAAAAATATTTAAACAATTATCTCAAAACCTTCAATATATATTATAAATGCCCCATATACACATTTTTTGTCATAAAAAAATTATGTAATCTATCAAAGCAGTTACAGCCATTTCATTTGTAGTGTTTTGGAAGAATTCTTCCACTTTTTTCTTCTTTTTAACCTCAATAAGTACTCAAAAGCATTGATAGATTTTGATAAATAAATGAGAAAAAACATAAACATAGTCCTCAAATTACACAATATTTCCATGATAAAAATTAATTAAGTGTTTGTATTAATTAACTCTATCCATACTGGGGTGGAAGGGCCAATTGCAATTTTTACCAGTATTTTTTATTGAACAATTTGACAATAGTAAGCTGTCATGGCTTTTCTTATAATAGTGTTTTACAATTTTTAGAGCAAAATTTACTTTCATAGATCATGAGAGTGGTTCCATGCTTATCACCCCAAATTTAGAATTTTTAAAAATTTTACAAAAATGACTTAATTAAATCACTGAATAGCTTATATTATATGATATCAGCTAGATAAAATTATCATAAACATGAATCCATATTAAATTTTTGAATGATTTGAAGAAAAATATTTTTTAGTAATTTTGAATAAAAAATATATTTTTGACACTTTTGACAGTATAACAGTATTTGTATAACAGTATTTATTTTAGATTGCATATCAAGATAAAGTATATATATTGTCTATGGTTATAATATTTATTAAACATATAATTGATCTATTAATATATAATAATTTTATAATCAATACGAATGACTTATTATATGTTGACAAGTTGTTCTGACAGGAATTGGTTAACATCTTACAATGAATCAAAATCATCTCAGGCGGATTCCAACCTTTGGAAAATGAATCAGTCACACATTTTGGCTGAGTAGGGGGCTGTCTCATGTTTCTATCTTCAATATGCTTTGTTGTAAGCCCAACCATATGGGGTCCAGAATTGTCATGCTGAAAATGTATATTTTTTGGGAGGATGGGAATTGGGTTATTTCTAAGATTTTATTCCAAACAAATCAGAAATTGGACACACCTCTCTACATTAATGTTATTATTCTGTGGTAACACTTCAAAATAACTGGTACCTCTTTGAGAAACAGTAATTATGGATGAGAATTTCTTCTCCATATTTGATGGTCCAGTTTGTCATATTTGTGCATCTCCCATAGGACTCAACCAGCACCCAATAACATTATGTGATTGTAGTTTTTGGTAGTAAAAAAACTTTTCATCTACAGTCATGAGATTTGACTTAGTCAGTCTTGGTGCATAACAATCCAGTAAATCTTTCCACCAGGCTACACAGACTGACTTGTTATTCTCACTCAATGTATGAGGAATCCATTTAGTGTGAAACCAAATGAGTTATAACTCTGACATAATTTCATGAACCATAGTCCTGGGTATGTCCAGTTCACCAGCTACTCGTCATACTGTGATGGAAGAATCTTCTTTAACTAATGTTTATATATCTTCTACATATATTGAGTTCAGGTAGCAGACTTAGACCTTCCACTGCCAGGCTGTCATCCATATGCTGAATAAGTGGAGGTGTTGTCCATGAACTTGGCATTTTCAAAGCTATGAAGATCATAAATATTTTGAATTTTTCAGCAAATCGAAATGCAGATTTTTTTTGTTGTTCAAAATCTTGTAATAATTATAATAACATTGGTAAATTACATTAATTATTTTTAATTATTATTAATTTGAATTATTCATTTTATTAAGAGAGTATATCAAAATAATCTTATTTACTATAATAAGATATTATTTACATGCACAAATTCAAAAGTAATATGATGTGGACTAACTATTAAAAGGACAGCACATTTTTACATGACAATAATATCTATTGTAAAAGATATCTTTATTATGCATGACTTACCTATAACTATTAGTATTTCATAATTAAAGTTTTATATACAATATGCTCCAAATTTTTAATACCAACACCATTACCAATTTGCAATAGTAATAATATTTGGGTTCATTATTTAGGAATTTATGGAAAATAAAATGGTATAATTTTTAATATTTACTTATTAAATGGTATGCACAATAAGAGGATTAATTCATGCAGATTAAAAATCTAATGTGAGCAATAAGAACCTACCTAATTTTTGTTTACATATAATTTACCACTTTTCAAAATTTGCACCATCATAGTCAATGTTCTTATATATTCATTAATTCATTCCATAAATATGATTTCATACCTAACCTAAGAGTGATACCATCTGTTTCAATTTATTTCCTGGGATTGTTTCATCCTTTGGTAGCTATTACATCAATTAGTGCTAGTGTATAAGTGCCCTTCCATTTTGATTCACTGAATAAAGGTATTGACATTCCCCTTGGACTAACTTATTTTCACTATGCAAGATGTTTAGAAGAAAAAATTATAATGTATCTGTATCATATTCTAAACTTTTACAATCAATATAATGCAATAGTATTGTTCAATTTTGTAAATGTAGAACTACAACTTTTACTGCAACTACTTTTATAATTAATTCTTCTTGGAACATTGTATTATTATTTTTCATTTTTATTAGAAAATTACCAGCTATTTTTATGGTAAAATGTGGGTGTTTGATTACAACATTATTAAAACTTAACTTTGGTGTAACTCCATAAAAATGTCTGCTCAGCATAATTACTGTAATGTAATGGGTTCTAAAAAGTCGTCTAATTTAGTCGTAATGAAATATTTGTACAGAAATAATCATTTATTAAACAGTCGTAAAAAATGTCGATTTTTAATTACATAATATAGTCGTAAATATTATAAAGACGTAATGCAAATTAAGAATGATTGTAATTACTTTAAAACAATTTAAAAACAATTAATTAATAATGTTACAGTCACACATTAATCTCATCAAAGCTGTATTGTAATTAAATTTTCTGTATGACTTTTAAAATACGTCTTTTTCATTATATCTTTTCCATTAAGACTTTTCAAGTACGCCTTTTTAATGTACGACTTTTTAATAATTACGACTTTTCACTATGGATCCTAATGTAATTGACATATTGTAATTGGCATGTACAGTGGTGGTACACCCAGCGTTATATAACTCTGAGCAGTATTTCCCAGATTTTGAGTGTTATGCGTTATTATTCTCATCTCAGCGTCATTTAATTTCTGTAGGTGTGAATATTTTATATAAGTAAATATTGCTATTCAATCAGTGGGTATGTGTGACATTTGACAATAATAGAATCTCCGTACTGAATCTCTGAGGCTTCTATTCAAAACTAGCTACAAATTTGCCATTTAAAAACAAGATTTAGACGCGCTTCTTTTTTACCAATTCTAGAAAATTCTTGAGCATTCGTTTGGAATAAGAATGCTATCGAACACGCATTGTAAAAATCGGCAGAGGATGTTGCAAAGCTGAAGCGTAATTCAGTATCAACATCTTCACTTTCATCACTTGCAAAAATTCCTAAAAAGAAATTACACTGTATCATTTTCGAAACATTGACATTTTGACACTTACTCTAGGATTGTAAAATAGCAGTTATTTTAATCATAAATTACCTACTTTCTCTCCAGCGTTATTAACGGGCGTACCACCACTGCATGTAAAATATATCAACATTTAAACTAAATAAAAAGAAAGTATGATAACCAATATGAAGATTTTCATATCATATGTTTTATGAAGACACTACAATTTATATCAATCAAGTTACTTCCTTCCTTTTTAGTGCACTTTGATAAAAAATAGAACAGGTATCTCTTTCATATTCTCAGAAATTAAGGAGAGGTGAAATAAGATATTTGTTGATATTTCCGGATTTATTTAGTAATAATGATATAAAATTACAGTCAAAAGAAACCAGAGACGTGTGGGAAAATTAGAGGTTTATATGGCCTAAGTGGATTTCTAAGAAAAGATTAACATTATTAACCACATTAGCTGCAGAATAGTTGTTTAGCAGCTCAAGCCATGAGTTGTTATTATTCTGTTATTCATACTATTTATTCTGTTATAATTTTAGTCACTGTTGGAAAAAACCAGCCTCTGAAAAAGCATCGCATCAAATGGACGAGCGATGTACAGCTGACTATTGGCCAGGTGATGAGTAAGCGGGAAGAATTCTGGGACACAGCGCCGGCCTTCGAGGGCCGTCAAGAAATCTGGGACGCCCTGAGAGCCGCCGCTGAAGCTCTCGAGAAGAGCGAATATGACATGGCTCAAGCCTTTGTCGACGGGGCCAATATTATCGTCCCAACAGGTGAATAAAGGGTAACATTTCGGCCTGTTTGATGTTGGCAGTTGTTGAATGCGTCTCTCCTCTCTACTGCTAGGAACACTCTGTGACTGCTATGACGAGCTCGGCAACCGGTATCAACTGCCCCCCTACGTGCTCAGCTTCCCCCTCAACATGACCGAGAAACGCTCGGACGGCGGGAGTGGTGACGGCGGAACACACGCGGGCAGGCGGGCCAGCGGCGGAGATTCGGCAGGCGGCGGCAAGCAGGTGGCGGGCCGAGGTCAATCTGGGGAGAAGAGCGGCCGGTCCTCTCGTCACCACGGCGGCAAGAAGAGCAAGCGGATGAAGGAGGAGGCGGCCGAGCTGGCGACAACCTCCCTCCGCTTCAGGCTGTCCACCGGGCGGGAGTTCAAGCTGACCGTTCGCAACCGGGAGTCGGTGTCCAAGGTGAAGCAGGAGCTGGCGGGCGTGTGCAACTTCCCCGCCGAGCGCCAGCGCTGGTACTGCTACGGGCAGGTGCTCACCGATCGCTACCGGATCGAGGAGTGCCAGGTGCCCGCCGGCTTCGTCATTCAGGTCGTCGTTCACACCCCCGATGAGGATATCTCGGAGCCGCCCGAGCCGGTGGATGCCCCGCCTAGTAACAGTTGCCTAGCGACTACAACCACCACCATTGCCCGGGTGGAGTGTGCCAGTTAGGACGTGTGCCACACCTTTTCGTTGCCTTGTCGGAGGGGTCAGCCCACCTTTGGTACACATTCATATCAAGAACCGTAGTGAATTCTGTTACTGTACATTTCAAGTAGACATCATCCCAAGCATCGGAGACTTTGACAATTAATCCACGGCGTCTTCATTATCCGATAGTCCTTCTTCTGGCGATGAGCATTTCTCTTGCCAATCTATCCACTCTTGGCATTTTGTTACTAATTAGTCGTCTTGCGTTCAAAATTAATTTAATACAGACACATTGAAAGTTGTTTTCCTCCACTCTATTTTTGTAGACCTTTCTACGCATTTATGTTTTTATCAACTCAACGACGTGATTGTAAAATGAAGGGACATAGTAACCTAAATCTCTGCCATTTTATTTTCTCCATTACAATAATTTAATTAAACCTATTTTATTCTTCTCGGTACCTCTTATATTATTACGTTCTTATTGACACGTTCAAACCCTCAAATCATCATCTTTTGTACTCAAAATGATTCAGCATATTGTGGTTATTTTGTGTGATTGAAGATTGAAGCATTTTATTTTATTTTGCTTTTGTAGTTTTAATATCCATACTCTGATATTTCACTAATCAAAGGAGTAACACATTTCGTCTATATCTATATTGAAAGTGAACCCCTATTTTGAAGATGTTTATTATATAATATGTACTGTATTGTAAAATCTGATTACATAGCATAACCAGTCTTTCCTACTTTG
Organism: Vannuccia rotundouncinata; assembly: GCA_034780395.1. Classification (NCBI taxonomy): domain Eukaryota; kingdom Metazoa; phylum Platyhelminthes; order Proseriata; family Coelogynoporidae; genus Vannuccia; species Vannuccia rotundouncinata. The sequence continues at coordinate 3,162 of JAUZNC010038569.1, read as the reverse complement.
TGTAGCTTATATTTTCATCTTATCGTATTCATGTGTTCTTTTACTTCATTCATCTTTTGTACTTTGCATGACTTTCGTCCATTCATCATCAACGCTTTGTTTTACAAATAATTTTGAGACATTTATAACTCTTTAAATTGTAAATAGAATTTTGTTCGGCTTGCATATTTCTTGTTTGCTTATATATTAATTGAAGGGACATAAAGGCCACCTAGAAGTCGTATATCTGACTAATAATAAAAGCAGCACATATCATTTCTTTTACAACACTTTCTCTTTTAACGTAAATATTAGTAAATTTTGATGAAACCACTTCGTATTTTAAAATTGACATATTTAAGAATACAAAATTTCTATATGGCCCATTTTATTTGTATATGTATCTGTTGTACTGCACAATTTACACCTTCAAAACCGGTTTATGGCATTTTTATGTGATATTCCATTCAATAATATAATGTACAGTCTGTATACGACATTCTTATGAACGCTGACTATATATCACATCCCTTTATAGCATTATTGATTGGATATTATTGATGGATTATTATTACGTCATATTCGGATCGATTATTTGCGATAAGTTATGACCTCTCCTGTGATCTCATTTGAGAATTATATTATTCGTATATCTATTTACTTTTGTTGTGTAAATATTTAATAATTGTTATTTCTTATGTATTTATATCACAATTTGTAAATACAGACTCTAACACTATATAAGATAATATATATATATATATATATATATATATATAACGGCTTAACAACACGTCTATAACACCAGTGTTTTTAGTTTGTCATGTAAACAATTTTATAAAATTAATAATGACTTATACTATACTATTTGAATAATCAGTTTAACAAGCTCTGTTTGTGGGTGATCTGGGTTTAGCTAATGTCTTTACACATATTGCATTTTTTAAGAAATATTAAGAAATTTCCTATTTCATAAATTTTATATTGGGTCATTCATCACACTTTCATTAACTTTTATGGTTTAGAATTTGTATCTACCATAAAATCATGGTCGTCTGTAGTAATTAAAAAGTAGTTTACATCAGCGTTAAACCAATCAAGGAAAAAATATAAGGCTTAGGCGAAATTTAGAAATTAATAATTTATTCGAATCTATTTTATCTGCTAATAATATGTACTTAAATTAATGACGTCATCACTTAACCACATCAAATATCTAGGTACATTATACCTACTGTTTTCCGGTTCAGACAATGGATATACATATAGAGTAAATCAAAGCATTTGACACAAAATTTCGTCCGAATGTTTAGTTTAGCCTCTTTTAGCAGTAGGTTATATATGTCATCTATATAATGCATTTGTAGGAAAATGTCTACTCTGCAGGTTTTAACTTGAATGCTACAATACAAATATTTCTGTTGCCCCGAATTCAAGCCAACTCCTCGTTTGTCTATTGTTAAGTTTTTCAATATAAAGAATGCGACTTTACAGGTTAATAATTTAATAAACCCAAAGGCATAAAATATAATTAAATATAAGACATATTCATTAAATTGAAAACTCAACAATATAAATAAACCAACTGGCTTGAATTCGGTGCAACAGAAATATTTGTATTGTGTGGTGGTATATACAAATATACAGCTGTAACATTCAGGTAAAAGCCTGCAGTGTCGACTCATTCCTACAAATACACTATATGATGACAATTTACTTTTATATAAATTAATTATTTTTTATTTAGACCAAATAATATGAATACAAACAACTCCAATAAATATTACAATTTATGACCAACTCGGTCACATAATCATGAAAATATAGAATGCTAATTCTTAGAATAGAATACTAATATTATATTAGAAAGCCTGGTTTTAACTTTTATAAACATCAATGGACTCGACACTAGGTACAACCAACATATTCAAATATTTCTGCGGCACCGAATTCAAGCCACTTCCTTGTTTATCTATTGTTGAGTTTTTCAAAATAAAGAGTTTGAGAGAGTGGGAGTAATGCTCAATATTAATAATTAAATATTATTGTGACCCTCAAAAAAATAAGAACATGTTTAATATAGTGTTCTCAAATAAATAAATCTGAATTTCATACCGTCGGTAAAAGGTTAAGAACACAAAGCGTTCTAAAAAACAAATTTTCGTAAGAGATTATATTAATATTATTTTTTAGACAAAAAAGTATAAATTGTTGTTATACCTTGAATAAATAATAGTAATTACACAATTAAGCATTTGGATCAAGTGATTATGCCTTTCTTTTAAAATTAATTCAACAATAAAATATGAAAACTTTAAATATTTATTACATTATAACTATACATAATTATAAATAATTGATCACTAAATATACCTGCTATTCATTATATAATTAATATATTAAAAATCTTTTGTCTATCTTTTGTCTAAATACTCGTGGCCGCACTAAAGATTGAAAATGTCTATAATAAATTAAAAATACATAGACCATTCATCAAAAATGCAGACACCATGACGCAATGCTATTTGTTTCTTCCCATGTCCTCTTTTCTTGCATTGACGCTCTTAATCAGGATTTTGCATTGACGCTATTAATCAGGATTTTGCATTGACACTTAATTAGGATTTTGCATTGACGCTATTAATCAGGATTTTGCATTGACGCTATTAATCAGGATTTTGCATTGACACTTAATCAGGATTTTGTATTGACGCTATTAATCAGGATTTTGCATTGACGCTCTTAATCAGGATTTTGCATTGACGCTCTTAATCAGGATTTTACATTGACGCTCTTAATCAGGATTTTGCATTGACACTCTTAATCAGGATTTTGCATTGACGCTATTAATCAGGATTTTGCATTGACGCTCTTAATCAGGATTTTGCAATGACGCTCTTAATCAGAATTTTGCATTGACACTCTTAATCAGGATTTTGCATTGACGCTCTTAATCAGAATTTTGAATTGACGCTATTAATCAGGATTTTACATTGACGCTCTTAATCAGGATTTTGCAATCACGCTCTTAATCAGAATTTTGCAATGACGCTCTTAATCAGGATTTTGCATTGACGCTCTTAATCAGGATTTTGCATTGACGCTATTAATCAGGATTTTGCATTGACGCTCTTAATCAGGATTTTGCATTGACGCTCTTAATCAGGATTTTGCATTGACGCT
>JAUZNC010038558.1:0-18278 GCA_034780395.1 Vannuccia rotundouncinata | reverse complement strand
AGGCATCCGAGTTTATAGCCACATGCTATGGACACAGACTGTAGCAGTATGTCTGAGACAAGAAAGAAGTCATGGGCCACAAAGGTTGGAAAGGGCACCACGGCCATATCAAAGTTGAAGTCTGTGCCTCCCAATTTCTCGAAAATGTCAAGCGAGCACACTTTTAGGCACCTGTGTGGAAACACGCTTTGGATCTTGACCTTCCCGTTAGCTCAATCCAACAGAACATGGATACATTCGTGACGACAGTTCTAAGACTATGTTGCCTAAATCGATACATGAAGATGTGTCCCTTGCTCCACAAGAGATTCTGAAACCGATTCACTGCTCTTGTGAAAGACCTTGCAAATCAGGAAGATGTGGATGTATGAGCGCTAATCTACCGTGCACTGTATTTTGCGTATTTCATGCTGAGAACTGTCATAATGAACTGAATAATTGTGATGTAGCCTCTGATCCAGATCATGACCATGACAATTGAATCCTGTAGAATGAGAACCGGCTAACTCACTTTTTGGCGAATTTGAGTTGTATGCATTTTCTTAGCTAATTTTTTGTGGTAATTATTTTGGTGAATTGAAAGCGACTCAGTTGCTTTCTATTCCAGAATTATTTTGCATGAGAGCCGGATAACACACTTATTTCGACCACTTATTTGAGTGTAAACCGGCTTCCTCTATTGGGAATTTAAGCTCAGAATTTAAACAAATGGTTTTACGAGGTAAGCTCTGTTATCCGAAAGAAGATTTGTTTCAGTTTTAAAGATTATGACAAATTTTTAAACGCTATTTGATTTTTCAAAATCTTATAATACTAATTTGAAGAAAAATATTGATATGTGTATAAGAGAACAACTTTCAAACGATAATCAAGTAATGTGAAGTATTATTCACTATACATATTATAATGTAGAAATATATGTTTGTGATAAAAAACATTATGAAAATGTATTCTATAATAAATAAGATAAACTAATACATGTCAATTAAAATACAAAATATAAAATTGATTCCCCATATACTATGATGCATATAATACAAATAATCACAAACAGTTAATAACGTGTTTAGACAAATACAATTAAGTTTTCTAAAATATTTATGTACACTGAAAAACAAACTAATCTATTCAAAGAATGTAAATAAATTAAGACGATTGTAGTTTTCTCAATATACGCTCTTCAATTATTGTCTCGATCTTAGTAATTTCTTTTAAAAAACGACTATGGTTTTCAGAATAACTGACATGTGAACATCGTCTTTCGGTTTAATAGGTAAATAGTGGCAAGGAGTAAACCGTTGTATTATTTATTAATAATATGCCATTCGTCTTACAAAATAACTATAACAAATAACACTATAACAAATCATTTAAAATATACTTATCTAAAATTGTATCCAGAATGTACCGGTGACATAAAATTATTGAGAACCTCTAATTATGGGTATAGCCACCAAAATTATTAAGATTGGATGACGAATTATTGAGAACTCGACATATTGATTAAAATAAATTTTTACGTAATGGCGGAATAAATATCAATTTTGTGAACATTTCTCAAAGGTGACAAGGTGTCATCAACCGGATTCAGAATCAGCGTGATTTTCTGATATAGAAAGTGCAAAAAACATTGTATATACTCTACTTCCAGGTTAAGCTAGTTGGCGGCCAGACTATTACAAGTAAAATAAAATGTATTTTTTTATATAAAATATACTTAAAGGAATTCATTATTTCTATATTATCAAAAAAATGACACGATTTTACACACAATAAACACATTTTGAAAGCTTGTATATATAATAAATATTACCAGTCAAATTATCCAATAAAAGAATAATTGCTATATTTTTAAATAAAAAACTATTACATTATGTTTTTATTATAATATGACGTATTTTTTTAAAGAAATTCTGTATAGTAACCCATTAAATATTTAGTTATCGGTATTTTAAATTAGGTATCAGTTGGAAATACAGACACAGGCTTTAATTAATTTGTAAAAGCTACCAGGTTATAAAATTTAGTTGATTTGATAACAATAATTAACAAGAAATGATTTATCAATTTATCTATATTTACAAATAGAATTTACCAGTAAATATTATAACATAAAATAGATTATTAAAATTATTTGTTTTAAGATGATTTAAAATATAATCCGTCGTATTTCAAAAAGCAAAATAAATTATAATGTCATTTTAGAAAAGAACAATAATTATACTTTTTTGATATTTTGTTATTTATACTTTTGAACATAGAGCTACAATATTCTACATATTATAGCAATTAAGCTCTATTTTCGCCGAATGTCTGGGCCAGAAGCTGGACAAACAATAGTTGGCTATTTTGGATTGATTACTTGATACCAATGACTATTTACCAAATACTTGACCACTGATATTTAGAGAAACGTGTTTCAACCCAACCAGTTTCAATACCTTAACAACAGAGGTAATCTTGCCAACTCTTATCTCAAGCTGATATGGCGTAAGTTCAACATCTCCACCAGCAGTGGTTGCCTGAGATCCTCCCTCTGAAGGTAGTAAACGTCAAAATAATTCTTAAAAGTGTCACAACAAAGAACCCTTTGCATCAGTAGTATACTCACTCTTCTTGGGTGGAGGTGGAAAAGCTTGTTTCACTAATATCTGAGTTTCCTTGCCTGGCAACCAGACAGTTGTTAGCGGCTCCAATATTTTCAAAAGATTCTGTTCAGCCGACATTTTTAGATCGCCTGGGTGGAGAGCCCCGGATGTTACTACCTCTTGCAGATCCGACCACGTGTACAATGTAAGGGGTCCCCCATAAGCATCTGGCCGGGATATTGTTAGACCTGAAGGAAACAGAAAGGAAACAGCTGTTAGTGATAGACTGTCTCACTTTTTGATTATAAATTAAAACTAAAAACTAATTATTAAATTCTACTCAAACTAAAAATACAGGAACTAGCCTAATATAACTTTACGAGAAATGCTATTGTATTATTATTCACATTTTATATGTATAAATTAATTAAAAGTCTCAATTAGGGCCTGTTTCATTAAACTATAATTAATTGTAGTAAAAGATTCCTAAATCGACCGAATTAGATTACACTTATAGAATTTGATACTCATATAGAATTGTATAATTGTACAAATGCAGACTTCTAGCTACAATTTAACAATTATTCTGTATCGCAACTTTTCAAATATTTGTAGAATTACAATTCTATGAGTCATAATATAAAACTACAAATTATTTTGATTGGCTTAACAATAAAACGTCAGAGTTAAAAATAGAAATGAGAATCTAAATATTCAAGAAAACACATACAGGGTGGCAGAAAAGTATTAGCATCATTTAATTACAAATATACTTTTAATTGGTATTATTGCGCAATTTTTCATAATTGGATTTTCATGAAACTGTCGTGATATTTTTGACCACCCTGTATAGTTGAACATTACATTGCATTAAGTATAGAGTAGTGAGATTTATTGAGTATTAAGCATTGAGATATTAATTATCATTAAAATGGAACACAAATTAGAGTTGTTAAATTTTGATAAATCGTTGAAAAAATTGCTCGGCCCTCTCAGCTCATTAGATAAACTTAATCATTTATGAAACACAATAATATGTTTATTAGCAAACTTAATTTGAGGTCTGAATATGTCGAGATACGATGTAAAACAAAATACACATAATGTTCCGATCAAAAAAAATACAATTTGCTATGAAAAATCAAAGCGAAACAGAATATGAAAATTAAACCTTAGTCCTGCATTAAGTCGGGCTTTAGGATTATCTATTTTTATCGTTATCCGACTCGTTCATTTTAAAGTAAATAATAATTGAAGCCTGTAGAATGAGAACCGGCTAACTCACTTTTTGGCGAATTTGAGTTGTATGCATTTTCTTAGCTAATTTTTTGTGGTAATTATTTTGGTGAATTAAAAGCGGCTCAGTTGCTTTCTATTCCAGAATTATTTTGAATGAGAACCGAAAACAAACTTATTTTAGTGAAAACCGGCTTCCATCATTGGGAATTTACACAAATGATTTCACGAGGTAAGCTCTGTTATCAGAAAGAAGATTTTTTCAATTTTCAAGATTATGTCTTTGCCTTTTTGGAATTAAATGATTTAGCCGACACATTTTCGTTATTTATTACATAAATCGTAAAGAGGTCCTTAACCAAAATTAATGAAAATTGTTCTACAACGAATAACCTTATATTCAGCCTACCCTTTTCTTCGAGAGAGGGAAAGATTAGATCACGGAAGATCTCCAACACTGGGTTATTCTCAGAGTTGCCCTCTTCACAGAAAGCCCGTTTTACTTTAGTCTTGAGCACAGCCTTTGAGTCCAGAAGGCCCAGAACAGCCTCCTCTAGAACTGGAGGTTGGGGTAGAGCGGCTGCGCCACCACTAGCTAGCAGACCAACTGTACCGCTGGAGCGCATACGACGGGACACCCCGGACAGTGCGGGGAGTAGGGGGTGAGTTAGCCGTACGCAGGACGAGTAGTTGAGAGCCCCAAGATACTATACCGTGATTGATAGAAGCATTTGTTATAAAGATTAGCGTTGAGATCAAAAGATCAAATACGCAACAGAGAAATATTAGATTTTTTTTGAGATGTACCAAAATAAAAAAAGACTTTTAGAGTTAACTATAATAATGAATTAACAAAATAACAATATACTCAGTAAGTATTGATCCATCCTTAAATAATGAAACTATCGTGTTTTAGTTTTCAAATACTAGTTTCAATATAGAAAAGTGGTCAAGTTATGTGAATAAATAATGTTTTTTGACTACCTTCAAAGAAGGAATATTTCTCTGACAATTGGGAAAACGAGAATTTTTTTGACAAAACTACTATTGTTTCTATTTCTCAAAAGATTGACTGCAATCACAAGATATTAACCGTTATTCTAATAATAGTGCTCTCTTATACATCATTTAAGTAAATATGTTGCAAAATACACAAAGCTAACACTAATGAAAGTGAATACTGTGAGTGCCAACTCTAAATGTACAATGGAATTCAGGAGTTATATGACACAAACAAATTATGAACTTATAATATAGGTTCTGATATATTATGTACTGAAACTTGATACCCTAGTTTAATATAAATTTTAAAGATAGACGTTCTAGGATAAAAAGGATTAAAAACTAATTTCTCAAAATTCAATAGATTATATAGGGAGGAAATAATAGAGTTGTAAATAAATAATGAGTAAAGCAGATATAACTACGAAACAAACTATAGCTTATATGAACAGTACAAACTGTGTAGGTTTGATGTCTTCAAAATTTATGTTTCATAGATAGGTACTACGGTACATTCTAAGTCGAACTAATTACACTAAAAAATCTATCCGTAACGATTACTAATTTGTTTAAAGTGATCTTTGGCCCTTTCCCTTAATAATATGGAAAACTGCCTGCACAATTCTATAATACATCATGATAGGAAATGTAGTTTACCTGTTGAGCAAACTTTCCAGTGGTAGCCAAATCCTGATCGGAAGAAAGTCTTATATGAGCGTTCAAATGGTGTTCATCTATAGCCGTTAAACATGGAGCTACCAAAGAGGAAAGTAGCGGATGTTCAACCAAGACAGGTTCACCGGCCGCTTGCATTGTGTCTTGTTCTGGAACTAGAGACACTAGACGATACACGTCCAGGATGTAGGACCTTGTAAAGAAGTTCGAGAAAAAAAATATTAATAATTCTACATCATATAATTTATATTGTCAAATTTAATCGACTGTGTCGTGACGAACGTAAATTTTGTAATTTATGAATTATAATGACCTTTAAATAGAAATTCAATCATAATAATATTATAAACATACTTTTAGAAAATAATTTAAATTCGATATCCTTAATTTCCACCAACCACTAACGACACCAATAATTATAAAAGAATCGTTGAAGATATTGTCAAATAGATTGCTCACGACTCAGTTTCAATTAAATAGAATGAATATCTCGAATATTTTATCCGTTGTAAATAAAGAAGTGTCAGATAGAATTTTGAATACAAGAGAAATAAATGTGAATTAAAATAGTTTTCAAAATAATTAAATTAAAAGACACTGTGAACGCAAAGTTCAGAATTTCAATTCTTATAAAAACATAATTAATGACATATGACAAAATGAATGAACATAATATAATAACACTCTTAAACCAGGTCACTAATTAATATTAATACACTACTTCAATCCCAAAAGGAACAAAACCAACCTGTCAAGCTGAAAGTCGGTGCCCCTGACAATCTGGAGTCTATTCTCGGGACCCCCCGCCAACAGAAAGCACTGATGAAGAACAGCGGTGAAAAGCCGACCTCTAGCTTCCATCAAGTCCCAAGGACACCTGACCCCAGTTAGATAGGCGGCCAGATTGTCTACCAGGATTGTCACCTTTCAGATTAAAAAAAAGACAATGCTACGGTTAAAATGTATACAATTTATTGAATTCCACATATAGCATTATTAACACTGTAATTCTATAATTTGAATTACCTGACAACCAGCATTGGCGAGCTGTGCAAGAAGTCTTATGGGGATCAGATAGCCACAGTGTGGAGGCCCAGTAGTACGGCAACTCCACAGGACATTGGGCCGAGGAGTGTTGGGGGCGTCTAGTAGACCCAATAAAGCGGCCATGTCTTCGGATGGTGCGTTCTAGACGAGAAATAGTAATAATGGACAAAAATGTGCAGTTTTTGCGATTAAGGACTGTTCGATAAGTTATACTACAAGAATACAAATAATTAGATAACTTTAAAAAATATTGTTGTAGTTAAGATGTAAAAATAAAAAGAAAAACAATTACCAATAAATAATTGTAAAAACTGAGATTCTAATTTACATAATAGGGAAACATTTCACCTGGAATTCTTGTTTAATGATTTTCATAATGTTGATCTTCTCTTCAGCAGAAAGAGATTCAACCGGTTTTGAATCTAACTTCAAATTCTTTATTCCGCCATCTTCCACAACTTTAGATGTTTGAGAAAAACAATCAGGTTTATACAGATGTCTAAAATTTACCTTATAATATATAATGCGAAAAATCTTACTTAATTATAAGGATATTTTAATTTATGGTACTGTCTACTCTGCCATAACGGAACATATAAATATTATACAAATCGTCCAGATTATAAAAAAATGAATGACTATTTTTTTTAATACCAATATATTAATAATAGTAGTAGAATGCAAATGACCTCGCGCGGTACACAATTTAAGCGCAATTTACTTTTTAAAATAAAAGAGGTACAAGGTCAATGTCGTTCTTTAATTAGGCGATGCAGAGTGTTGTATTTGCAGTAATTTTATTTAAATACAAAAATAGTCTACACACAGAATGATGTAAATGATTATCATCAGCAAATTGTGATGTTTTAAATTATAAAGTGTAGTAAACTGTGAATTTATTTTAATGTAATTATAATAATGCAGAGTTAACTAACGAGAGTAAGTTTACATAGCAACAGCTGTTTACATTATTTTAAGGGATATACTAATTCTGAAGTCTACTTCTGGGTAAATAGTAACTGTAACCTTCTAAATTTGCAATAAATATTTAAACAAAATTTACTATCTATAGACGTACTTGTTATTGGTGTAACAATAAATAATGTAATTTTATATCAACAATATTGTCAACAAAATTTTATGTCAACAATTTCGGCATTAATAAATGTGTAACGGGGTTAGTCTTACGATCAGATCCAGGAGCAGGATAGGCTTGTTTCGCTAGTTTGGCCCGATCTGGTTTTTCAAACTCTGCGCGGACAGGATCCAACACTTGATTGAGATGAGTCTGTACAGTGACCCGAAGGTCGTGTGGAGTGAGGTCACCAGTGAGGAAGGCTGCTTCCAGGGCGGTGTAATCAGTGTAGCTGCCTTTAGAGGGGATCTCCACGGCTGGAGTCATAATAATACTATAATTTTATATTTATATATATAAAGGGAATAAGACTAAGCTATTGTGCTGCACTTTGTGGTATAACTCACCATCATCCATGATAGAGAAGACGACATACTTGATGAAGGCGAGCAGTCCATTGCCATCCACTTTGCCCTCCTCGCACAAAGCTAGAGACAGCTTCCTCTCAAGAACCTCAGACGAATCAAGCATGTCGATCTTGGAGTTTTCCTCGGAAGAGGACATCTTAGTTCCAGTGAGACCCGGAACCATTGGGTTCATTAGATGAACACGTTTCTTATAGTTGAGATAGGGCAAGCACTGATGAGAAACACAAATATTGTTAAAATAATATAATAAGGGGCGTAGTAACATTGTTAGTTGGCTAAATACCTTTTCAGCAAGCATAAAGATCTTTCTTTGGTCCACACCTCCAAACTGAGCGTCCACTCCAAGAGCTTCCTCGTCCAGCGCTTGCAAGAGTGGATAGAGAAGTCCAGAAACCAGAGGATTTGAGACTTGCTTAACAACCTCAGCACCTGCCTTGCGAGCGTCATGGATAGTGACACAGCCCATCAAACGATAGACATCACTTGTGTACTTCCTGTAGAATTTTGAAAGAACTCAATTGATAAATCAAATATTCATCAAAAAGTGTTATTAGGAAGCGCCAATTCATAATACACATATTCACAAAATATGTGTTAAAACAAATATTTAAAAGTAAAGAATAACATACTTGTCCAACTGATAGTCACTGCCTCTAATAAAGCGAAGTTTGTCAAGTGGAACACCAATAGAGCGCAACATTGACTGAATAACAACTTCATAATAATCCGTTCTTAGAGCCAACAGACTCCATGGTGCCTTCATATTGTCAAGATAAGCGTGCACATCGGCAAACAGCACTGTCACATGACACCCTGCTTTTAAAAAGTCAGCAAGTTTCGACATGGGGACAAAGTAGGCAACATGTGGTCGTCCAGTGGTTGCTGTGCCCCAATACACGTTGAGACCAGTTTTGCTAGCTAAACACTCTTGAATCCTCTCTTGTCCAATCACTTCCTTTAATGGGTAGGACAATTTGAATTATTTAAAAAATTTATATTACAAAATAGTTTTTGTGTACTGAATGCAAATACAGACACAGCAACTGAATTGTATTTTGTGTCTAAATTTACATATTATAAAAAATTACTAGTTAAAATAATTACCTGGAGGTTCCTTCCTATCAATTCACATTGATCTTTCAAATTGTCAGTCATTTTCTCTAAAATAATAAAAAACAAATTATTATTTATTAATGGACATTTCAAATATAACAAAAGTTACTTAAGTAAAATCATTAATATTAAAAGAAAACATACATATGAAAATTCTATGATTTACAATTTTTATGACTACTGAAATAATAATAATAATTACATTGTTATTTTCTACAGTTAATTCTAAAATTTCCACAAGATATACTCTACTGAAAAAAAAATTATTAAAATTATAAATTTTATGATATGTTATTACATTTCTATAACTTTATGCTATTTTTGAAAATTTCAACAATTTTATGATTGCTGGTAAGCCTGAATTATTATCTAAAATATTATGCAATTTGTTTAAAATTAATTAAAAATTTCAAATCAAGAAAACTCATCAACAAAAATTTGCATTTGTGCTTGAAAATAAATTTATGGACCTAATAAAATACCCACAATTACCAGAAAAAATGTAATTTTTAACAAACTGAAGAACTTTATTATAATACTCAGGGGGTAGAATGGCAAACTAAAAAATCCAAGAAACCAATATAAAAAAATCACAAATATGAAAAAATTCTAATCCTTGAATACTGTTAATTACCAGAAAATAAACTTCTAACTTTCCATGTATAAAATAATAATTTTAACCTCTTCTTTATGGTCCTATGGGAAAGCAAAGTTACCTCTCCAAATGGCTATATAAATTCAAATTTGTTAGTATCCTTATTGTGTCGTCATTGGTTAATTATTTTTGCATCATTTATAATAGCAGCAGCTAATATGGTGTGACACATTCAATTAGCCTCCAACATAGATTTATATATATTATAATATGAACTACATTTGACCTATACTTGAACATAATTCAATATTTTTATATTGAGATTAAATGTTTACTGTATTTCATATAGGATATTCATTAAAATAATAATAACTAGGCATACAATTATATTGACATGGTCAATGGAAACTATAGTATTCTGGTTTTTCTAACTTATGGTAAATTGAGTGTAAAAAAATTAAATTGTTTGGCAATAATTTTTGTACTTAATAATTTTTATTACAGAACTAATTTTTTGTTGATATGTTGAATCTGTAAATCCTAAACATTGTATTAGATGTGTGTTTATATTCATTATTTGCAATAATATTTATTATATTTTTCTGTTTTATTTAAATCCTGATGAATCTTTGAATCCTGAAAAATGTAAAAGATGTATTAATTTTGTTTTTCAATGATTTATTTTTTAGTTATTTTTTATATTAGTAATTAGCTGACTTAGAATTTTTTAAAAAGCATACTGCAGTCAACAAGAAATTAATTATGTCCTGTCTGGATGTCTAATTGAGACATAGCCAATATCTGTAATTTTATGTATTAATCAAAGTAATCAATTAATTAAAATAAATAAATAATTTGGATATTGATTTTACAAAGTAAATAATATATTATTTATGTGTTAAAGTGATTCCAACTGTTAGTAACAAAATATATTAAAATTATTCAAATAAATGATCCTACTGACTCTTAAACTCCACTTACAGGAGCCTCCTGGATGCCAGGTGCTTATGTACATGTACAATGCCCATATAGTTGAAATTTGTTGGATGTTAGATGCTGGTGGCTGTTGATGCTACTTTTGACAGCATCCTTTCAGTTTGATTGGCTATCACTTTTTGCTATAATATAAATAATACATTAAAATAAATAAATAATATAGATAAAATAAGTATTTAATTTATTATCAAGATATAAATTGCTTATGGTGATGATATCATAATTAATTCAAGGTAATATTTGTAAACCTAATATATTCTTATAATACAAAAATTATATACAGGAGTGTGATTTATAAATGATAAAAAAATTGGAAAAATGTATACCAGGGGCACAATATTATATATTTTAAATGAAGGCGGGTGCAATATAAATAATTGAATGTACTCAAACAGAAGAGAGCAAAAAAAATTTACTCTAGAAAAATCAGAAATCTGATTAAAATCAGAAGAATCACATCCCTGTATATATAAATTTGTATTTTTATATATTTATGTATTAAATTTTGCATTTTTAAATTTATTATTAGAAAAATAATAACTGTCAAGTTGAGTTCAGGGTTGGTGCAGTTTTTAGAAAATCAAATTCCAGGATTTTTTCAAGACATTTTTGCAAATTTCCCAGGACATTTTTTACTACTGACCATGTTAAAATAAGATCAATTATCCCCTTCTTATGTACATAAAAGCTTTAAACTCAATACATAATACCTACTACCCTTACCTAATGGAAGCAAGCACATAGTAATAATAACTGTACTTATATTTATGTATGTATGTATAATATCTTTATATATTATATTTATCCTACATACTACCTCCTACCTAATGAAAGCTAGCAATTGCCAGGAGTGCCTATTTCCTGCAGTCATAATAACTGTACTTAGCAATATATAAATATTGACATATTATAAAAATATATAAAAAATAAACTTACATTAAGATTTTTTAATATGTGTTAAATATTCTTTAAATTAAAAATGAGTATTTTATGGGCTATAGGTAATAAACGTCCTGTCCCGTCCCAAAAATGTTCCTGGGACAGGAATGGGGTGGTAAGTATTAAACATCCGAAAAATAGGTATTAAATGTCTCAGTGCGTCCTATGGATGTTTATTATAAATAAGTAATAAACGTCCCCTGGAGGTGGGTAATAAACCTCCAGTCCCAAAAAATAAACAAAACTAATTTAAATTTTACTGTAAAAAAATAATTTTAAACAATTATTAATAATATCATGATTATAATGATTTTCCTTTATTAAATAATGTTGAGGTGTTGTAGTATGTTTGTTGAAGCATGTGTACTTCAGTTAAAATACGTAAATGCTGTTCAAATATTAAATAATGCTGAGGTGGTGTTAATAGGGTGTTTGTTGAAGCATACTACGGTGCATTATGGTTGGTACAGGCATGTTTAGATGCATATTGTTTACATTACGCTGTTAAAAAATGGAATCACAGCTCATCAATGCATACACAGGGGCTTAATGTTTGGTTTCAATTAGTTTTTTCAACTTATATTATATATGTTGAATTCAGAAAAAAAACCTTTTATGTGAGGGAGTTTTTATAGTGGTTACATTATGTAATGCAGTGGGGGGTGAGGGGAGTGCATCTAAACATGCCCATACCACCCATAATGCACTGTAGTATGCTTCAAAAAACACCCTATTAACACTGCCTTATTTAATACTTGAACAGCATTTACGTATTTTAACCAAAGTACGCACACTTCAACAAACATCCTACACCACCTCGACATTATTTTATACAGGAAAATCATTATATTCATGATATTATTAATATTTGTTAAAAAATATTTTTTTTTTCAACATGAAATTTAAATTAGTGACATTATTTTTTTGGGACTGGATGTTTATTACCCACGTCCAGGTTATCAAATATTACTTTAAGAATTAGTTTTTATACAAAAATTTTATTATAAATATTTTCAGTATTTTTTATTAATTTATATTATTACGAAAGTGATCACCATAGGCAATTTATATCTTGATTATAAATAAAATGATCATACTATCTATATAATTTATTTCTTTTAATGTATTATTTATATTATAGCAAAAAGCAATAGCCAATAAAACTATAAGGATGTCATCAAAAGTAGAGCTTGGCTCTACTCACCGCCGGCATCTGACATCCAAAAAAATTCGAATTACACGGGCATCCCAGATGGCCATCCAGGATGCCTGTGTATGAGCACCCGGCATCTTGGATGGCCATCCAGGATGCTCGTGTATGAGGGGCTTAAGGATACTGGCAAAAGTAGAGCCATGCTCTGGAATCCAAAAAATTTTGACAACTGTGTATGAGCATCCAAAATGCACATGTTAGTGGGGCTTTAGTCATTAAAAATATTGAATATTCTTTTGTACTATATTCAATTCTGTATCTGACATATTAACTTGATTTTCTTATTATTTACAAATATCATATTAGACTTACAGTTAAAACGAGAATTTTGACAATTTCGTCAGAAAATAATCATTTAATAATAAAAATTTGAAAAGGAAAATTTCATTTTGTATGTTAAAATGTTGTTCTCATTTTATTAATAAAAAAATTACGCTTTTTATTTTAATTCATTTAATTAATTATATTATATAATTTTTTAATAATTTTTTGTAAAATAATTTATAAATATATTGCGTTTTTTTCATGTTATTTTCTAATCATCCCGTATATGATACACAAATTATCTCAATTTACAACTTACGACACATATTTCATGTATTTTGAAAGATATTCAAGATATTATATATTAACTCGATTAAACAAATATTATAAAATATATAATAATTTCTACCTATCCAATAGAATATATTTATCCTACATTAATATTATCAACGTATTTATTTATTTTAAATATATTTAAATAATGAATTTCATTACTGAGTATATAATGAGTATAATTCATTTCTATTTCATCATCTAGTGTTCCGTAATATGTTCAATAGATAAATTTTAGTATCTAATGGATTGCATATGTTCCAATTTTAGTTGGCACATATATAAAATATATATGTTAATCAAAACTAACTAGCAATACTAATTGAAATAAATGTAATTAGATAGCAGCTTTGAGTTAAAAAAAATGTGTAACCCATGGTGACTTAAGAAAAAAATATTTTAAATGTAAAACTGAGATCTATGTTTTATATTTGTATTAATTTAATTACATAGTTTGTGTATATATACTATTAATATATTTTTAAGAAGGTAAAACAAATTATAGTACGGTACTTAACCTGCGCATATATAATTGTAAATTATTCATAATACAATTACTGTATACATACAACATTTAACTATTTCATTCAGTACTTGCATAATAATTCATTATTATTTGAATAAACATGTAAAGCTTCCAATTGTGTTAACATAATAAAAATTTTATATAATTATAATACCAGGGGCGTAGGAACACATCCGGTCAGGGCCGGACCAATAATTTTTTTGGGGGAGGCAAATTTTGTTGATATAACAAAACAATTTTTAATAATGATAATAATAATAATATTTATTCATTTATATACCGCCACATTATTACACAACATTGTCTGTAGCCCAATTTAACGTAAATACAATTATTATTATTTTTTTATGATTAATTATATTAAATATATTCTCAGTAGAACCGACATTATTGTAATTTATTTTATATTGTTAGTATATATAAGTAATTAAATTCAGCTAATGCTCACTACAATATAGTCAAATGGGAAAATTCAATCTCCTTTTCGGTTTATGCCTTAGCAAGCAAATTCTTTCCTTGACAGACAATCTTAGCAAAGAGCTGCAGAAGCAGAATTCTTTCATGTCAACTACTAAAGGTCAAAAAGTTGCTTCATTGACAATTGGAACTTTAACAGGTATGCACACTGGATGAAACATTCAGTGTAATCTTTGAGTTGGTGAAGCAATCCGCGCAATACTTACTGTCACCAAAGAACCAGTCTTGCTCCAGTTGAAAAAAGCCCCACGTCTTTTCGAAATCGGAATTGGTGATGGATCTCATCATGATAGCCTTGATTATCACTTCAGGCGACAGTTCTATGAAGTGATCAATCTGGTGTGGCCTGCATCAGTGATAGATTTAACCAACGTAGTTATAAAAGCTATGCAATTATGAAATTGTTACTTACCAAATCCCCAGCCATATATGATGAACACTTCAAAATAGTATCTGAATTTTATGGAGATGATCTTCGTCGATGATCTAACATTATCAGCACAATTGCAATATCTCGAGCACTTTTCAATTGAATGGGAGGTTATAACGATAATTGATGTCTTGAAATTATGGAACATCAACTGAGAGTCAGAAAACATTTTAAACTGAAGTATTATGTTTGCTTAAACTTATTTTCGTAATTCACGCAACAAATTAATGCATCAAGTGAGCGTAGCTTTTCTGTGATGCGACGAATAATCACATATCTCAGAAATACATTGCAGCAGTCTCGTATTCATGATTCTGAATGTCTACAAGAACCATCTTGATTGTATTAACATAAATGACTTTGCCAATCAGATTGTACACAGAAGTGAGCATCGACTTACATTTTTTGGGAAATTTTAGCATTTCACTGGAACAGTTTCATAATATAAAAATGTATGCATTTATATATTATAACCACTTTCATTTAGTTTGAAAGAAATATTTATGTAATTTTACCTATTCCTTGAATCAATTTTAATTCTGACTGTCGCGATATTACTAAGAATTATGTTTATATTATTGGTATATTATGCATGCTAGTTGTCTAATGCTTTGAACGTTCATGGATTATGGTGTATGCTCTAAAATATTTTTGTCATTATTATATTCTGTTAATTAGTATCATACAACATATCTTACTTTCTAATTTATACCAACTTTCCTATACACACGTCAGCTACATTTATATTATCTACAAATTGATATATTATGACAGAGTGACATATATTAATGTTTGATATGATATTAATGTTAATATTTTTTTAATGTTTGATATTAATTAATATATGATAATAACTGTATGAGGTAGTATTTACCAAGGTATGTATTGAATACCAAGTTTCTCTTTTATAAATTATGAAATATACCTACCCATAAATATGGCAGCTGTTCATGTTGAATAAACGGAGGTACATATACGTACCATGTTTGGAAATCATTTTTATTTTATTGCTTCTTACGCCCCTGGTATACCTATATATATGTTGGTAAACTTATATAGACAATTGTTCGAATTGTAAGTGATTTGTTATAACTAAATTATGTATTTATGTCATAAATTATAAAATGTAATATTTCCTAAGTTTTATTCATGATCCTTTCTTTTCAACAAAACATTATTATTTAAATAATATATTTATTAACTTATACTGCCTATATTACCTAGTAGTATAATTTTAATATTTATATATCTGTTTATATATATAATATATATAATTACTGTTAACCATTTGATTGAGATGATTGGGGTACTCCTATAGTATTATTCAAAAATGACTGGACCCAAATGGACCCAAATGAAATAATTCAAACAATTAGTTAGTATTGCCCACTATATATAATGGGTTATG
Source organism: Vannuccia rotundouncinata (assembly GCA_034780395.1). Lineage (NCBI taxonomy): Eukaryota > Metazoa > Platyhelminthes > Proseriata > Coelogynoporidae > Vannuccia > Vannuccia rotundouncinata. The sequence continues at coordinate 1,933 of JAUZNC010038558.1, read as the reverse complement.
GTGAATGAAAGTGCACTAAAAAGATGTTTAGCGTCTAGGCAAAGATTCAAATGAAAAAAAGCCTTATAAATAACGGGAATCTAATAAGGGATGGAAACTCTGCTTAATCAAGGAAAAAATAAACTTATATTGAAGAAAAGAGCTCTTGAATAAAATTATAATTATTCACATTTCGAAACGTACTTCTGTGACATTCTTTATGAAAATGGTAGACATTTAGGTGGAAGTAAGTGCAGCTATTGTTGTTGTTGTTGCAGACCCCTTTCCCCCCATCAGACCAACCAATCATTGTGGGTCTGACGGAGGTACTCAAGAACGGTGCGTTCGTTTTTCAGGTCTTCAACCTCCCTCCTCAAGCCTAATCTAACCCTAGCCCCCCCAAGGCTCCGCAGGCGAGCCAGTGGTCTTTTTCCTCGTCCCCGCCACATCTGTCGCACTCACCGACCCCGAGACCTTCCACCCTCCGTTTGTAGTAGGCATCCTTAGGGCAGTGACCGCTTCTGAGCTGAGCCAGGACTACTTCTTCCCTCCTGCTTTTGCAATCTCTCCTGATCTTGCCCTCTTCGTAGATCCTCTTCTCTCCTTAGATCTTCTTCTCCATTCCCCTTCCGCGTCCTTCATCACACAGCCCGCGCCGGATCTGCCGAAACCTCCCTCCACCGAGCCGTCACTGTAGATCAACTTCCAGTTATCCTCGACTGCTTCTTCGAACTTGCTCCAGGCTTCTTTCACCTTTTCTACGCCATCTTTCTTCGTGCACCCTTCAAGCTTAGTGACAACATTGGCTTCTCCGATGCTCTCCCAGGTCTCTCTTCTGGCCCATCTGAACTCTTCCCTTCTGCCAATCCTGTCTTTGTCACATTCTTCCTTAACCTGCATCCGCCACCCCTTGTTCGCTTTCAGCCTGCTTCTCCCCTCCTCTTCTGTCAGCTTCCTCAAGGGGTCGTCTCTTCTGCCTCTCTTCACCTTTTCGAAGAAGACCAGGGCTCTTTTTTTAGCCTCCACTCCAATCGGTTCTGCTTCGGCTTCGGCATACACCGCCACCACGGGGGCTGACTTGCAAAGGCCTGTGATCACACGGAGAGCTTCTCGCTGGCCCCTTTCGAGTTTTTTCATGTTGAAATCGCTGAGCCAAGGCATCCAGGCGTTGGAGGCGTACCAGAATACGGATTCTACCATGGCCTTGTATACTTTCCTCATGTGAGCTGTGAGCTCTTTCCCATCCCCAGTCCTTTCCTGCGATAGCCTTTAGGATTCTGGTCCTCCTCTTAGCTTTCTCCAGGACTTTCTTAACTTGGGCCTCAAAGCAGAGTTTCACGTCAACCACCACCCCCAGGAACCTCACCTCCCTCTTCTTCCCGATCTCACCTCCTGCAACACTCAGTCTCGCATCGTAGACGTCTTCTTTTCTGTTCCTGGTGAACACGGCGTACTCAGACTTGTCGGGGTTGAGTCCGATCTTGTTCTTTTCCGCCCAACGGTCCACTTTCTCAAGGGCTATCTGGATTCTTTCTATAGCTTCTTCAAGGGTGTTCGCTGTGCTCCATAAGGCTAGATCGTCAGCAAACCCGCTGTATTCCACTCCTACTTCTTGGAAATCGAGCCACTCATTAACGTAGAGGAGAAAAAGGATAGGCGACGTGACTGCTCCTTGCGGCACCCCTTCCTGAAATCTTCTCCATTTGCCTCTGGCACCATCCACTCTAACACTGGCCCATCTGTTTTCAAGAAAACTAGCAATCCAACGGACAATCGGTCCGGGCACCCCTTCATCCATCAGTCTCTCCAGGAGGCGGTCACGGACGACCTTGTCGAAGGCCTTGGAGCAGTCTAGGGTGACGGCTATAGTCTTCTTATGCGGATAGTGCTCCCAACCGTCTTGAACAGCTTGGACTAGTCTGAGCACCTGCTCTTCCGTGCCTCTTCCCGCTTG
>JAUZNC010038546.1:0-59002 GCA_034780395.1 Vannuccia rotundouncinata | reverse complement strand
CCCCCCCTTCAGCATTAGGTCCGTGTCCTCACATGATCTCTCGTTGCAGAATCGACTTAACTCTTACTACTTATATATTTTATTGTTTAAATTTTTCAATTTAAATAAGTTTTGCAGTGATGCATTATATAATGCATATTTATTAGAGCATAACAAATACAAAAGTTTTACAAAGGATCGTTTGTTAAGTGTAAGTAATTTTAACAAATGTTTATTATAAATATTATGTTAGAGAGATGTATGTATATTTTGTGAAGTAAACGAATTAACATAATGTTTGACGAACTAAAAGAATGTAAAACAAGAGTCTAAACTACATTTTACAAGCTTTTGATTTAATTTGTTGTATAATTTTAAGTTAAGAGTAACTATATGTAGTGTTAATTTAACTTTACAAACATTACTTTTAGGTGACATGACACCAAAAATAACAATAACTAAAAGTAAAACAATACTATAATGAAAGTAAGTAAGTTATTTATTACTGTATTTTTATCTTAATTATTAGCTAAAAATTTATAAACATTTATTTGAGACAATATGATATGATATAAAATAACAATATACAAGAACCAGCTCTGACTGGGTCATTTCGTGAACCTGAATAACCTAAATAATATATTAAATAAGAGAAAACAACAAAATCTAACCATATAAGTGAGTGAATATTTATAATTGTTTGTTTTCAATTTCAGTTAACTGTTTAATAATATCAAACTTATTTCTGTCTGATGCTACAACCCATGCTGAGTCATTCATGGTACTCTGTGTATAGAGAACAAATCAATAATCTGTTTTAACATTATTCTTTTTTAGGCTGTTTAACAGTTACAGGAGTGATCGATGGTCGTACCCAATGTGCATGCTTAAACATGACTCTTGGTGTTCGATTCTGTTGTGCAGGTTTTTAATAAAGATGTTTCCTACACCCAATTTCACACAGGAAGGGTCGCGCCATCGACAAGTAGGTAAGACTTTAAGAACCAATCAACACACAGAAGACATCTCAGAAAGATGTCACAATAAAATGTAGATAGAACAGAATGTTAAGCTAAAAGAGTAGAAATTATACACACAAAAGAAGAAATGAATTCTTATAACTTAAAGAGTCAAATAAATTGTTACTACTATTTTTTGAAGATTCAGAGCTTGCCAAATTCGGTTCGTTTTTATTTGTCTGCCAACAACATTGTATTATTTATTATATATTTTTAAAATTATTTAAACATTTGTTTGAATTATTTAAATGCATTACAATACCTTTACTAAATAATAATACAGATGAGACTTGAACACATGACCTTAATGCTCTGAACAATTGAACTAGTAGAGTTTCATTAATTTTATCAAAATATTGAGTTATTTACCAGTTAAAAGAGCTTTTGAAAGAGGCACACACCGAGAAACCATATAGAAAGATGTTTAATCAACAAAAGTTAAGAAACAAATTTGCAAAACAAAGTTTTGCATCATCCTCTTATTCAGTGCTTCTCACTAGGACCTGTCTCCCTTATAAGGGAACTATCCCAGCTAGCAACATCTGCTCAATATGCGAATTTCAGCACTATTGTGTTGATTGTTCACAATTTATACCTTATGGAGAAGATCATGAACACAGGTTTACTCTGAGAGGCTCATTTATTCCTCATGCTAGCATTCTCAGAACAATGGCTACTGCTTGAGAAAAGCAGTCAACCAAACCACCAAGAAAAGAAACTTGTTCTAGTATTCCCTCTAAAGGTACCACAAAATTACTTCCACCAAATTTACAAGGTACTAAAAATTATTATTATCTTTAATAAAAATGTATATTATAATTTCCGCTTTCATCTATAGAACTATGCTATAATTTAATACTATTATTAACTTTTTGTCTGCATATTGATTTCTATTTACTGAGGATAAGCTTGTGGATGTGTATACACACTATTGATGGTGGGCACAAGAGCAGAAACCATTGAGACAAATGTCTATAGAGTATTATGTCAGATATTGATCAGAAGTTCATTTAAGTTTTGCAAATCTCATAAACATGGTCCAAGATTTTGAGACTATTACAAACTTTCTTGTGAAACATGATTTTGAAATTACCCAAAGTCCTCCATCGTATTTGGAGGAAGCAATACAGCAGAAGATAAAGCTGTTAAAAAAGAAAATTTAACATTGAAAGTGATTTTCCATGGTGATACAGTTGAATCCTCCCTATGCAAACCAATGGCAAAATATTACCACAGACAATTACTACACATCTGTTCCTCTGGCCAATGAGATCTGGGAGAAAAAGTACACCCTACTCAGCATCCTAAAAAAGAACTGTAATGGACTGTCCTAAAATTACATCATGCTTAGGGGAGGGTTTCTTAAAATGTGACTTTTGTGATGAGGGTGGGTTGATGAAAATGTGAAGTCACATTCTTATTAGATTTTTGTATAATTGTCCAGAAGTAATTTGTTTGTATGTTTCATTAAATAGTCTAAGAATCTCCATTTAAAGATTTGGTGCCTTTTTAAATTGTCAACCAACTATTTTTTTAAATGACAATGTAAGTTTTGTTCTTTACAAGGAGCCTTTTATATTTTAAGGAGTAATTCTGTATATTATACTATACATTAAGCATTACAGTTATATTTGTATTTAACCTACATCGACATAATCATAATGTTGAGCCCATTGAGAAATATTGCCTACAACTATTGACTATATAGGATGGTTATAACAAATAGCAGTTATAATTTAGATATATGTCATACACACAATGCACCTTACTAGCACAAAGAGAGAAATTCAATAACTATGTAGTATTGATTTATATGAGAGAGACAGACAGACATAATATTAAAGTCAATTTATAAGTCATACCTGCTCAGTCACCTCATAGCAGGGAGGGCAGGTGGGGCGGCTGCCCCCCCCCTAGTTTTTTCTAGATCAATCATGGGCCCCCCTTGTAAAAAAATATTTGTAGAGGTATATGTTAGACATAGAAATGTGTTAGACAGACTGAAACTCAACAAGCAAGCCAGGCTACTAGCATGTTGCCTTCTTGAACATACACACACAGGCATATAAATGATAACCAACAGGCTAGAATAGCAATACTCCCTTTACTATATACACTCCCAAGAGGTCTTACATGTTTGATACTTTTAAACATGCTGCTGATGTTGTCAGAGTACCAGGCATACAAACAAAGTGTCCAATAAGGTGGACTGTCAAAGACAACTATGAGACACTGATGGAGGAGTGGGAAGTGTGTCTGACCAAGTCTCTGGAATCTGATATAAAAGCACACATCACCAGTGTTTGTTTAATGATGAAAGAGTTTAACTTTTATTTTGTGTTGTGTCTAAGTTGTCAGATATTTCTTATTACTGATAACTTATCAATGGCACCCACAGCATCATCCTCTACTTCAGCTGCATCCACCTCTACCTCAGCTGCCTCCTCTAACACTGAGCATATTCTTGTCTCCAACACTGTACTGATAAGTCTCTATCTATGTTAACTAGTTTCATACTTCCTCATAAATGTCATCCTCCAAAGCATTTTACATTTCCTAAACTCTCTTTTGGTAAATCCCAAAGTCAAAGGTCATTTAGCACCAAAGTCAATGGTTGGCACAATTCCCTTGGTTGCATTATAATATAGCTAAAGATAAGGTGTTTTGTTATGACTGTATGAAGGCTGAAGGAGAAAATAAGTTCTTAAAATGTGTCAAGAGAAATGACATTTACTCATAATGGCTATTCATACTGGAAGGAAGCCATAAGGGCCTTCAAAAAACATTCTGCTTGTGCAAGTCATTGTGATGCCATCATTGCAATTCAGCAGGAAGTCATGGGTGATGTCGGGGCAATGCTAGATATTCAACACCATAATGAAAAGAAAATGAATCAGGATATGTTTTTGCAGATTTTATAAAACATTTGATATCTTTCACAACAGGGTGAATCATTTTGAGGTCTAGAAAGTGATGCAGAAAGTAATTTCAATCAACTATTGAACCTAACATGGTTTGATTGTCCTCTGCTTTTAAATTGGATGAAAAAAGACTAATAAATATGTCTCTCATGAAGTGGAAAACAAATGCTTACAGCTTGTGGTATTGCATATTCTTAGGCAAATTAGCTACAATATTTCAAAATCTATTTTCTTTTTGTAATAATGGCTGATGAATGCAGCAATATTTAAAATTCAGAACAATTGACAATGTGCATTTGATGGGGCCATGTTGATCTTGATGATCATGAAAGTTTTATTGGCGTCTACAATGTGCATTCTATAGAGTGAAGTGATCTGATTCACACCATTCATGATGTCTTCATCAGAATGAATTTGAAGCTGAATAACTGTTGGGGTCAATGTTATGATGGTGCTTTGAATATGACAGGTTCAAAAAAGGTGTAGTGACTAAAATTCTTCAAACAAAAAGCAGAGTGGTGTTTACTCATTGCTATGGACATGCTATAAATCTGGCAGTGGGAGATACAATCAATCAATCAAAAAATCTGCAACAATGCTCTTAGTGTAGCTTTTGAAATGTGTTGTCTCATCCATTATTTACCAAAGCATAATGCTGCTCTTAAAAAAATTAAAGAAGAAAACCCCCAGGATTCAGATGATGGAAAACCTACCACACCAGGAATTAGATCATTTTGTCAGAGATGATGGACAGTCAGAGGAGACACTATTGAGAGCATACTAGAAAATTGGAGTTATTTGAATGAATTATGGGACACCTCTTTGGAAACTGGACCTCAGTTAGTACCTGATGTATGTAGTAGGATTATTAGTGTCAAACATCAAATGAGCCAGTTTAATTTATTGTATGGACTAGACTTAAAGACAATTCTGAAAATAACTGACAATTCAAGCAGAATGCTTTAGAAGCAGTCCATGTCAGCTTCAGAAGGTTAAGCTGTAGCTGAATTAACCTGTAAAAACATTGATAACAATTAGAAATGACAATTGTTTTGATCTTCACTTCAAAAAGTTGTAAAATCTATAAAAAATCTCTTGACACATCAGAGCCAAGTCTACCTCAAAACAAAAGAGCTCCAACACACTTTGAAATAGGAACAGGTGTTGGATTACATAGTGTTACTGTGGAAGACTACTATTGCAAAATATATTTTGAAGCTATTGATCTGGCAACATCAACAAATGTTTCAGGCAACCAGGATATGAAATATATAAAGTAGCAGAGCAAGTACTGGTTCAAGCAGTGAATAGAAAAGAATATCATGCCAAATATGAAACATTAACAAACTTTTATCAAGATGATTTTGATGCACAGCAATTGATTACACAGCTTTAAATATTTGGATCATGCTTTGAAGAGGAGGTAAATCTGATGGACTGCATCACATATTTATGAAAATTGTACCCACCAGAAAGAAATTATTTTAATCAATTGTGCACTCTGGTATGCTTGATTTTAGTTATGCCCACCACAAATGCTGTAAGAAAACAAAGTTTTTCTTCCATGCGCCAAATAAAATCATATTTACATATCAGTATGCAACAAAATAGACTAAATCATTGTATGATTTTCAATATTTATAAGGAAAAATTAGACAATATTGATTTGTTAATCATAGCAAATGATTTCATTCATGGTAGTGAACACAGATTTAAAATATTTGGTAAAATTTGATGCAATAATTATTTATTTGTTATTTAACCATTTTCTGGATATAGTAAAAATAGTTATTAATTGTGTTTCACTTTATCGACTGTATATCATACTATAAGAGCTGAAATCAGAATTGAAGACAGTGTTGTTACAACAGACAAACAAGCTAACACCAAAATATGCAGATGAAAATTTTTAAGTCATAGATAAAAATGGTCATCAAGTGACAGTCATGTAAACAGTCTCTGGCAATTCTTACATCAGAAATGTGACACATGTGAAACCAATCAACAATGAGATTCAGGAGTAAAATCTGAATGAGCAGAACATTGACCCTTGCAATGAGTTTGCAGATCCAATAGAATAAGACAGCCACGCATATATTCACACCATAATCTACATGAAGCATCTATACCTTTTATAAATTGTGTATTTTGTATATATGTTATGATATGAGAACAGCATTTAATTATAATTACTGTTATTTTTTATGATGTACCTATTTGTATTTGATGTCAGTGTAAACTCTTTCTAAAAAAATGAGGAAAGGATTGTAGTATTTGACTATATTGATTTAATATTGAAATAATGAGTAACAGTGAAATAGAATTTCGGTATTGTATTAGAAAACCTATTGCAATAATAGCGAAATATATAACAGTAATAATTATGTAAAAAATTAATAATTTACCCAATCGTTTTAAATAGTCATCATCATTTACAGTGTTTGAAAATGGTTGGGATAACATAATTAAACTAAATTGCAATAGAGATAAGAAGAAGCAAACAAATTAGCGACATAGAGTGTAAAGATTAATTGAAAATAATAGGAAATTTTTTTAACCATATTAAATAAACAATAATTACATTGGCTTATATATTATTTATCTAGACTGTCAAACTGATCAAAAAACGTCAACAGCGCATTTTAATTATATACGGTATTAGTTTCGTATTTAAAAAGTTTTCAATCAATAGTAATCGATTAATTTATAAATTTCATTAATTTTAGGGTTAATATGAACTTCCGCCCATCAATTTGGCATGAATTGATTATCGACATAGAATATATTCCTCCGCGGACTTTTATTAATATTGAATATTGGTCATTTAACCGGTCTAGATAATTAATATATTGGATAATTAGTCATTGAATAATTACGACTACTAAATTAAATTGTAAATGAAAAAAATGGAATCAATTCCTATCTAAGGTTTTTGAAAATATGGATAAGAATAATATATAGATTTCGAAAATTTCCCAATATTGCTGTATTTTTTTGTAATGTAACTGAAAAATGGCTTAAGTGGAGTAATAGTTTCTGAATTAAATATACAAATATTAGAAAAATGTATTACAATTGTGTAGTCTTAAATTTTATAAGGATGCCCGTTAATTTCTTATTTAGATTATTTTAGCGTTGCATGCCGACATATTGTTGTTAGTTTAAGTTTTTGTCCATTCCAGTTATTCTAGAAAGATTGTTTGACGCGATGTTAACACATTATATAATGTATATATATATATGTTAACATCGCGAATTAATATGTTAACGCACCTACTTAAGTCACATATATATACTTTTTATACCGACGTCTGCGTGACACACTTCTCAACACTCTAATAGACAATTGTTATGAATCTAGCAGAACATTATAGTTAATAATCGAATGCAGATACAACAATTTTACACGCGTAGTTATAAAAAAAGTAAACAAAAAGTACGAGTATATCGATCACGCATATACAGATCACAAAGTTTTTTTTTAAATATTAAAGATATATTTATTAAAATTATTAATGTAGTAAATAAATATTTATGTTATAATAAAACATATTTTACATGACATTATATTCGATAGGTGTGTAATTGATTGATTGATTATTTTTCAACAATCTTTAAAAGTTTTCTATAATGTGAAACTTATACGTTGCTTGATTTATAATAATATATATATACAGTTTGTAAACTATGTTTTTACAGATAATACGCAAATATATAAAAGTAGAATATCTAATACTACAACATTAGAATTTCTATTAAAAATTTAAGGTAAAAGTTTACAATTAAATAAATAAAAAATTGATCCTTGATCCTTGATCCTCGTGCCTTTTGGATCCTTACCGATAGATGTATCCTTTCCATCCAATATTATATCAGCTGTTTATTGATTGATTATCTTTGTAATACGCAATTCAGTTTTAACTGTACTATGATATATTTTTATAAACCTGTTGATTCTAAGGAATTTTATTATTGGTAAGTATATGTATTGTCGTTATTATGTCGTAAACTTTATTTGTTCCATAATATTGTTATATTGATATAGTCACAGCTGCTTTCTTATTATAAAATCAATGTGGGTATGGTTGCTCAGTCCTGTAGCAATGGTTTTCAAATTGGTTTAGCCATTGAAAAAAAAGAACTTTTTCTAAGTATTTTAAATTTTACAATAAAAAATGTTTCATTTTAAGGTTTATTCAGGGGCCTCAGAACTGGGGGGCTCAAGCCCCTCCAGTTTTTTTAGTTGCACCCCCATTTAGCTGTGCCTCTATAAAAATATTAAGCCCTTTTTAGTTACACCTCTACAAAAGTTTGTTAGTAATTATTTATATCTTATAGTCAATACACTTTTATAAGCTTTACTTAATTATTAGTACTCTATGGTTAACAGACATCACTTGATTGTATTTGTCTGTCTATCTTATTCTATGTTCTAAAATTACTGTTAAGTTTTGATGTTAGTTGCTTAACCCATTTACTGATAAGGTTGCACTAAAGCAACACAATGCTACAGAAAATTATTGAAAACCTTATATTTTTAAGTTCTCATGGGCTAGCAATTCAAGGGAAAGTTGAAAATACAAGCAAATTTGTTGGGCTCTGTCTATTTCATGCAAAAGATGAACCACTGTTTGCAGACTGGCTAAAAAAACAAAATGTGTATGTTACTCACACAATATAAAATGAAATCTTGAAAATAATGTCCAATATGAAAGAGACAATTATTTCAAAAGTGAAGGATAGCATCTGGTATTCCATTATGGCAGATGAATGCATTGATACCAGCAATAAGGATCAATTGGTAATTTGCTTGAGATCTGTGAAATTGAGAATATCAAAGCAGAGACCATTTATATTACTATAATGGACAGCATTTTAAGATGCAATATATTGGCATTCAGAATTGTTAAGGTGTTTTGTGATGGTGCAGCTAATATGAATGGACTGAAAACTGGTGTTGCCAAGCATTTAAATGATAAAGCAGAAGGGCTTGCACCATTCTCTCATTGTTATGATCACTCTCTAAGCCTTGCTGTAAAAGTTGTTTTCAAGAAAACTGAAAACCCCATTTTATCTGATTGCCTTGATTTTGTACATGAAATATCAAAACTGATAAAAATTCCCCAAAATGAAAAGCTTCATTAAACAAACTGAATTCTCTGATGTAGAAGGTATTCTGGGTATTAGAACTCTTTGTCCAACAAGATGGACTGTGAAAGGATCAAGTTGCAAATTGGTAATCAACAATTATGCATTGCTTCTTCAGCTGTGGGATATCTGCCTCCAAGACAAATTATATTCTGGAACAAGATCAAGAATTGTTGGCATTCAAACCATAATGAAAAAGTTTGACTTTTTCTTTGCTCTACACCTTAGTTGTCATATTTTTATGATTACTAATAACTTATCTAAAACCCTTCAACAGACACATATGTCTGCTTCTGAAGGAAATGAGATTGTAATGTTGACAGTCAAAACACTCATGGATATGCAAAATGAGGAGTGTTTCAATTTGTGGAGGCAAACAATTCATAAGTATGCCAATGATTTCCAGGAGCTTGAGGAACCCAAGCTTCCAAGAAAAAAAAACATGCCAGCACATTATGAAGAGGGTTGTATTACCACCTATCACTATTTTGAGACAGCCATTGATTACTATCATGTCACATACTACAAGGTTAGTGATTCTTCTATTGACCTATCAAAGATCGTTTTGATCAAGCAGGACAGAAACAACTTGAAAAGCTGGAGAGACTTTTGCTTTCTGAAGATGTCACAGATACCATAGCATGGATAAAGAAGACATACTCAGATATTGATGCAGACTTACTAGAGGTGCAACTTGGACTATACAGAACAATGTTTGATGAAATTCCAATGTATGTCAGTGATGTTATCTCACACAGTTTTCTTCTTCTCAATTATCTTTGATTTCTGAGGATGTCAAATTGCTCAAGCTGATTTTAGTTACTCCAGCAACAAATGCTGTTAGTGAACAAGCCTTTTCAACAATGAGAAGACTTAAAACTTTTCTGAGAACAATGATGAAACATGCAGAGTGTGAATAATTTGGCTATGTTACACATATATTCAAACTGTGCAAACCAACTTGATCCAGAAAAAGTGATCACAGAATTCTGTAGGGATCATCCTTATAGAACAAATTTGTTTAGATTTTAGTATCTTTATTCTGCACTTAAACAATTAGTCTACTTTTTGGATGTAGCTTTGAAGTAATATTTATGTAATTTTTTTTTACAGTTTTATGTACCTATTACCTAAACTATTTTATATTATTTTATTTGTGGTTACTATAGTATGTGACAATAAGTCAGCCTCTGGTATTGAATTCCCATTTGTATAGAATTTATTATGTACTATACCTATACCCTTATATTATCTATTCAATAAATTGAATAATAAATTAACTTTTAAATTCAGTTCTGAACATGGGGTGGAGGTTTAAAATAAAACATTATCAAAATATATTCATATATAGTTGTAAAAATGTACTTAATATGTAAACCTATACTCAAAATAAACATATAAGATATATTTATTTATGGGGGTACACCAAAAGAAGGCGCCCCTTTCAATGTGGCCCCTCCAGTTTATAAAAACTTCCCAGGCCCCTGTTATTTAAAAGTGGCCAGGTTAAGGTTGGTTTAATCTGCATTCAATGAAAAGAATTCTCTGGATATTTATCAATATTACTCCAATGTAACAAGTGGTCTGGGGGGTGGTCTTTTATCTCTCCTACAGTGTTGTATCCAAGGTCCATGCTTTTTTTCTATGGCTGTTAGAAATGAGATCTTGTCCATGACATGCCTAATTTTAAATATAAATAGATATCAAATGACCACAATTTTGTCTGTGACAATGCCATGGAAAAATTCATACAAGGACCCACCTCCCAGGCTGCATTCTATTCTGTAACCTAACAAGGATATATCCAGCACACATTATACACCCAACCCTATCTTTCATATAACAAATTTGAGTAATATTATAAAGTGTACATTTATATATTTATCTAACATTAAATAATCAATATCAATGACCAATTCAGAATCTTCTGAGGCTAAAATTTTCTTTCTTAGTCAGGCCTTTCTCAATATCTTCTTCTCTTGGCTCTTAATTCTCACCTTTGTAGCATCAAAGAGTCACACAACACCATTTTGTTTGTCCTGCTCTGCTGTCCCCGCTTCCGTGTCTGCCCACTCATTCCCTTCAATATTGCAGTGACTAGGTACCCATGTCCAAACCACCTTTCATTCTCCTCAATTTCAAGTTTATTTCCCTTAATTTGTTATTCTTCAATAGGAATTCAAATCTTTGTAGGCTCTGTAGGCTGGATTTGCTGTCCATCACAATCCTGACCTGTCTCCATTCTCTTATTCTCTTTAACAACCAGTCTTATACTATGGCGATGTCTACTAGTTCAGCCTGGTAGGATGCACACCATTTTCTTGCTGGTCTTCTTATTGCTTCAACTCTTTTCTGTCATCCCCATCACTACCACCTCTGCACCTCCCTCATCCTTCTCTAGTTTGCTGATCCCTCTGTGTACACTACCCATTGGTATTCATCATTGTTCTCTAGCTTGGCCTCAACTTCTGGTTTGTTCCTTCTCATTTCCTTTGACTTCCTCCCTTCCAGCTCGAATTTCATGTCCACTCATTCTTCTCAGTTCCCATCATTCTTTTCCACTCCTCTTTTGCCTCTTTCCTCCATTCAGTCTTTTTGATTCTTAACTTCACTTCTTTCTCCACTGTTGCCCTGCACAGATTCTCTTCAGGCACCCTAATACTTTTTTCCATGGCCGAAGTTTTCCCCCTTTCTCTGATCCCTGACGCTTCTGCTTTATTCTGAACCTTTCCTCATTCTTTCCTATCCACTGCATCCAAGCTGGCACTCCATACTCTGTCCCAGCTACAGCCCTGAGTATTTTGTTTAACATTTTTTTGATTTAATTATTTAACATTCTTGTTATATTTATTATAGTTTTAATGGTTTTTTTTATCAGGAGTTCTTTTACACATGCCTTCATATCAAATACATACATAATAAGATGGCACCTAACTTCCTTAAAATATTGTAATATTTAATATATACATATCAATTTGACAATATCTTCATCAAAAAATACATTTTTATATTAAATTTATTAAGTTTTTAGTTGTTTTCAAATTGCATCAATTTGTAATTGTTTGAAATTTATTTTAGTTGCCACTGAAGTAAAAGACAGTGTAGAAATGTCAAGAATTCTTTGAATAATTTAAAAATGTTTTTTATTTTTTAATCAATTTGTAATTCTTATGGCACTATTTAATATATATATATAGTGATTTTATTAACTATTATATCATACTAATGAATCCATTTTTTTATAATAAATTTGATTGATAAGATATTTTTGTTATGTTTAAAAAAATAATTTAAAAAAATAATTCATAAGCCATTAGCTCCTGTAATGTATATTTGTAAACATATTTTAAAACTGTATAACTAATTCACTATAACTGCCCTGTAACTAATTTTTTATTCCTCAATGCTAAATTTCATTTGAAATCATTTTTCTATGGTCATTACAAATTGAAAAATATGATTATTGATAACATCATAATATAAACATATTAGTACCTACTAAATAATTATTAATTATCTACTAACACAATAAGATTACATTCTTAAATTTTTAATTCTATTTACATGTAACTTTTCACACAACCAATTACAATTTCTTCGAAATGTGAAATTATATTACTCCAGAATGTTTATCTAACTATATCATTGTTTTAGTAGATTTAATTATTTTATTTCAAAACTGATGATTTGAAAATATGCTTCATCACATAATCATTCCAAAATTAGGCATATGTCTCAAAAAATTTCAGTTTTTAAGTAATTTTCTGTAAACATTTAAAATAGAACTCATAAATGATTTAAAATTTTGTTTATTTAGACAACAAAATCTGGGGAAACATACTAGTATTGAAAATTGTTTCTATATAGGTACACTATATAGATTGTTAATTTTGTTTTTTAGTTTCATATTATCACAAGACTAAAGAATTTACAAGATATTTCACTTGTGTATAAAAAGTGTCCAGTTTCGTCAAATTTCTATAAATATTGAACTGAGTTTATCAGTGAAATTAATTAAATTGGAAAATCAATATTTTATTGTAGAGATATGCCAGAAATAAAATAGTGTTGTAGTAGATTTTAATATTGCTAGTGGCCAATTTAATTTTATTCAGTCTCCCTAGATGTTTTCTCAGTGATATACATTAAAAAATACTTATAGATATTTAAGTAATTCCCATATTTCATTTCTATTGTTTTTCAATATAGTATTTATGAAAATAAATGAATTGTAGAAATGTAATAAATCACAGTTATGGATTTATCTTTATGCGAAAATGTAACAATTTTTGTTGAAGAATATAACTTAGTCGACATTTATATTTTGTTGAATTTATGTCATGTTATTGTATTGACACTGTTTTTCCTTTTGTTTATGTAGTTAAGTGAACTGTGCTCAACAGTGTCAAACAACATTCCAAATACCTCACAGGCAGTTAAAACACTAACCCCCATGTAAAAACCAAGAATACCTCCCATGTCGGAAATCAAATTTTTCAATTCGTATGTTCTTTCTTCTTTGATTAGAGTACCTTTGACATCCACCGCATTGATTGTAATCTAAAAGAAGTATGTGAATTGAAAATTATCAAAGATATTAAATATTGTCAAAATGTGTTACTGAAGAAAATATACAAGGGGGTATAAAAATAATCCATTAATATTTAAAACAACATTGTTCAATACTGGTGAGTTTATAAATATAGAATGTTTAAAAAGCAATGAAATTTTAACAAATGTCCTCCATCATTGTTGATGCAGAAGTTACGCCTTTGATAATATGCATCGACGGTTTGTTGGTCGTTTTGCATAAACACGATCTAAACTCTTCAATTGTTCCTATTCTACTAATACAAAAAGTTTTTGGGGTTTATCATTTGATGGTGATTTTCTTTCTAGATGGGATTGGCAATTTGGGATTAAATGCTCATTCGGGATTTCTAAATATCGGTCGGCATTCATAGATGCAAAGTTGGGGTTAAAATTGCTCACACACCAAACAGCAACAGATCTTTAATATTAAAGTTTATCAATAGTTGCATGCTGGTTTTAGTGTACCCCAGCAGTGTAAATTATGTTTGTTATGGGAACTAATATTGTAGAAGTTATGTTCTCCAAGAAACTCGTGAATGTGTATGGATGATATTTATGATTCTGGAAACAGTGTTCAACACTTGCTTGAATAACATCAACACTCGCCCGAGAAATGGTGATCTTAAACAATTTGTATCTAGTTTTCGTAACATCAATAACCCAAGAAGAATTTTTTGGAGAATGATTCTGACAATATTCCAATATTTTGCGATAATTTTAATTAGCGACGTTAAATTATTAAAGACTGGTAAAATATTCACCAGTTTTGTAAAAGTGAGCGTAGATAAATCTCAATCTACCATTGGCAGCATAACAATATACTCACATCGATTAAATACAACGATTTGTGCATTATTATTTTCAAAAGATTTTAAATATGAATACCTATTATACGACATGAACGTATAATTATTTTACCTTTGCAAAATTTTCCGTCACCTGCTGATAAGCGTACGGTTTAAAAGTGGGATAATATGGATCCCAACCGGGGACACTTTGATTCTGTTCTACTCTCAAACGGTAGGCCTGGCCTATTTGCTCCTTGAAGACCGTTTGAATTCGATTAGAAAGAAGATATCGGGATGTGGTGACAGAGGACACTTTGTACCTTTCATATTTACACGGTCGTTTTGTCTGACAATAGGCGGTGGAATCGTCCAATTTATTGTATTGTGCACCAACACATTGACGACGTTTGATTATCTCGGCCTCTGAAAAGACAAACATGGTCACACAAATTAATTAAATCTAAATAATATATATTAAATTATAGTGCTTCATTGGAAACTCTTAGCTTTTCAATTTATTATCTCAAACAGAATACAGAAGAGTAGTTCGAATTATCTATTGATGATTTCGTCTATTTTTAAAACATTTATTTTACGGACTTTAACAATTTATTAAAGATTATGATTTCAGAATACTCTTTGCATAACAATATGAATGACTTTTTAAGCCTTACTTAATTCTGTAATGTTCGGAAAGTTGGCGAATAATTTTGTTAGATTAAAACATCGGGGTGCCTTCAAGTGAAACAATTTCATCGAAACCGGCAAAAAATGGACAATACATTTGCAATCTTTCAAAATCAATTGATGCAGTTCTCCGATAAGACAGGCATCATAACCACCGCTTTCAAAAGTGATTGATTTTGGAGGCTCCTGGAGCAAGTTCATGTAAGTTACATTAGAGTCTTGTTCAGCACACAATGAGTCTCGTTTGTTGAGAAGTTCTTGTCGGAACATTGACAGAGAAATACTTGTGTCAAATCCAGGGGTGGCCACAATTTTTGGTGTGTCTGAACTTGGGTATTGTCCACGGGGAGTGAAATAAACGATGAATCCAGCGCTTTTATCTGGATCTGGTTTTCCAAAAAAATTGAAATCAATGACCGGCACTTCACCCAGCTCAAAATCAGATGAATTGACATGCGAACTATCCGAAAACAAGTAAAATGATAAGGTATGATCCGATGTAACAAAATTGGCTCGGGTTGGTCGAATTCTGTAACAATTGAGATGTCTCCAGTGAGGAATAGTTTCAAAAGTAATCGATTTCACTTGATCATTGGTTGCTGTATAGTGGACAATACTTTGATGTATTCGATGACCAAAGGCTGTGTATAGCAAGTCTGTTGGAATGGTTTGCCAGATGGTTTCAGGGAAATTGTAAACATCTATTTCGTTGAAATAAGTTTCCAGAGGACTCAAAATGGAATCCATTACTGCAATCGCTTCATTTCTTTCAGCATCTGGTGATAACATGTACGAGTTTGAAAAAACAATTTTATTACACAGGTGAATATCCGGAGGATGAAATGTGGCTCCACCTGGCTTCAGTTGAACACTGGACGGCTCTGAATGGTACTGTTTAATGAGATATGAAAAATGAACGATAAATGACACCATTCCTAAGCAAAACATGCAAGTCCAAAAAAGTCGTCGAGCAGCACTATCACTTTCGGAAAACATTCGTGGAATTCCATGAGCTGTCGTCTCAGATAAACATCGAGTAACGCTTTGGTGAATTTTAATCATAATTTCTGTTCTAAAAGTTAAGATAATATTCAAATTTGACGCATTGATTATTATGGTATTTTGTTGGATGTCTGACTGAATATTTCCTTGTTTGCATATTTATTGGAATGAATGTATTATCACCCAATTCCAATACCCAGATAGACCACAAGTCAATAATGAAGAGAGTTAGCAGAATGTTCTTTGCTATTTTCTCTCATTAGGATGTCTTTCATATTTAATTATTTATTCTATTATGAGCGCGCACCTATTCTCTTCGCTTTGTTACGGACATTTCCTATATTAGAATTGCTTAATATATTTTATAAAGAATATATCACGTCTAATTTATATAAATCTAACTCATTATTTCTAATGAACAAATAGAAAAGCATAAAACATAAGTCATTATATTAAACAGATTATATATACCGAACAGTTATATAATGACAACGAAATATAATGAAATGATAAAAACGAGGGTTTGGGGGTCTATATAATTAGGAAAATACTCAATTTAATGTAACCTAATTTAATTTTTTATTATTTAGAGTATATTGGAGGTAGGAGCAATACTCATTATTGTCACAGAAAAAAATTGTCGCCACAACTGCGCCGCATGCATTTTTGAAATGAAAATGAAAATTTTATGTTAGAATTGCGTGACAAACAGTTTAATAGAAAATGAAATATAACATGTTTTAAAGATTTTATTGATTATAGATATTCTGTAAAAACAAAATTTTATCTCCTGTAATAAATAATATTTATTTAGCTAAAGTAAATATCCCCTTTCATTATTTGAACAAACCGATTTCGTATGTATTATCAGAAATCAGCTAAGATAAAATTTTATATCTAGAGACCTCAAATATTAAATGATGATGTTTGCAAATCATTTCTCCTTACCAGTCATCCATCTTCCAGCTCACATCTCAAATCCCGTCCTTTCTTTCTTACCGCGTTCTTACAATCATTTCCTTTTTACTTCTTATATCGATAATTTCATGGGTTCATTATTTTATGCTCTATCATTAATTGCGGAATAGTTAATTTAAATTGCTGCACAAAAAATACAAAAAAACGTTATGATAGGCATTCGTCGGATTTTTCTTGTATCTTAATATTAAACTTCACAATTGACTGCAAATATTCTTAAAGTATCTTTTTCTAATTTATTTTTGAGATATTAAGGGGTGTTGACTTTACTTACGGAATTCTGTGACATTTGGAAATGTTGCAGCTATTTCTGTAAGGTTGAAACACATCGAAGGTTCTTTCTTATACAGCTCCAAAGTTAGCGGAAGGAAATGAATTATACAACTACATTTTTTGATAAGACTTCGAAGAAGTTCTTTACTAAGGCAAGCCTCGTATCCCACGTGTTCAAAAGTGATTGATTTTGGAGGCTCCTGGAGCAAGTTCATGTAAGTTACATTAGAGTCTTGTTCAGCACACAATGAGTCTCGTTTGTTGAGAAGTTCTTGTCGGAACATTGACAGAGAAATACTTGTGTCAAATCCAGGGGTGGCCACAATTTTTGGTGTGTCTGAACTTGGGTATTGTCCACGGGGAGTGAAATAAACGATGAATCCAGCGCTTTTATCTGGATCTGGTTTTCCAAAAAAATTGAAATCAATGACCGGCACTTCACCCAGCTCAAAATCAGATGAATTGACATGCGAACTATCCGAAAACAAGTAAAATGATAAGGTATGATCCGATGTAACAAAATTGGCTCGGGTTGGTCGAATTCTGTAACAATTGAGATGTCTCCAGTGAGGAATAGTTTCAAAAGTAATCGATTTCACTTGATCATTGGTTGCTGTATAGTGGACAATACTTTGATGTATTCGATGACCAAAGGCTGTGTATAGCAAGTCTGTTGGAATGGTTTGCCAGATGGTTTCAGGGAAATTGTAAACATCTATTTCGTTGAAATAAGTTTCCAGAGGACTCAAAATGGAATCCATTACTGCAATCGCTTCATTTCTTTCAGCATCTGGTGATAACATGTACGAGTTTGAAAAAACAATTTTATTACACAGGTGAATATCCGGAGGATGAAATGTGGCTCCACCTGGCTTCAGTTGAACACTTGACGGCTCTGAATGGAACTGCTGAATCAATATCGAAAAATGAACGAGGAATGTAACCATTCCAAACAAAAGCATGCACATCCAAAGTATACGCCGAGCAGTACTGTCGTTTTCAGAAATTACATGTGGAATTCCATGAGCTGTCGTCTCAGAAAGACAACGAGTTATACTCGGGAGCATTTTGATCAAATTAAAAAGAGATTTATTTAATCTGTTAATTATGCCGACATTATTTTTCTACTGATAACAACCCACTTTAAAACTACTCTAAGCCAATGAGATTAGATATCTAAATGCAACAATTTTTCATCGCTATATTATATTGTAATCGATTTTATTAATCTGAATTTCTTCCAAAACCTAACCCATCGCCTACTCTTCATCTATTTGTTACCTCTATTGGCCTATCATGGACATTTGATGTAATAAATGGGCATTTTTCTACTTGACTCAATTAACGAGACTAAGTAGGTTGCGTTTTTGCGATTAAATTCGTGTAAAACATTTTGGGATAATGTTCTTCTTACAAAAGAGCCCCCTTAAACAATAGAAAATATAATAATAGACTGTTAACTTTGAGAAATTTGCTATAGAAACACTATGATTTATATTGCTATCATCGTTTGATTTTATATTTATATTATATTTTTAATGGTTATTGTGTATTTTCAATAATTTTTTATTGTTCATAAAATATTTCAAATTATTTCACCTTATGAAAAAAAAAATAATAATAAAATGTACAAAATTTCATGTAATGGTATAAAAGTTTGATTAAACATTTTCGATTTAATTGATTTTATGCTTAATATTTTTCATGAAATTTGAGAAGATGGAGAAAACTTTACAAAGCAATAGATTATGCAAAAAATTGTCATCCAAAATTTCCCTTTTATAAATTTAGGCTCAACAACAAAATGAAAAATGACTGTAAGCCAGGTGTGAAACGTCAATTATTTATAAAATTATTTGATCGCAAAGTATGTAAACCTCCAAATTATAATATATTTACATGCATACACAGACAAAGTTTTGTACACTTATTTGGTTCGTCAGTCTATTTTCTATATTTTGTATATATATTCACTAGCTCAGGTTAAACTCTCCAATCCTGTAAGAAAAAGACTAACATAAAAATATTCAATTCATTATTTGAATATTGTTATTATGCTCTTATGCTCATGTAAACAGTATATTATTTAAATCGTACTTTAAATGTATTTTTCAGCATACTTAAGAAGAATACTCCATGTATTCTCAGTGAATGGTCAACATCAAATTGGAAAGCAAGAAAACTGTGGATAAATTCGGATGATAATAAAATAAACATTGAAACTCTTTTTTCTCATTTTAAAGGTATTTATTATAATTGGAGTGTTATTCTTTTATTTTTTAAATTTATATAATGTCAATTTATTATATTGAAACGATTTTTTTAAATCCAATTAGAATTGGAAATTGGAGGAAAAGTTGAATGATGGTCTGCAGAAAAATGTAGACAATTTTTTAATAGGTAGTCAAGTAAAGTCAAATGAATTGCGGCGTACAGTAACAAAAAGTCGGAATCCGACAAAAAAGTAGTTTGAATATAACAAAAATTAGAAGGATAACTTTTTTATTTTATACCCCTGGAATATCGATTGCATTTGTAATATGGAAAATAGTGAAACAATAACAATTTAATTATGTAAATTGATGAAAATACACTATTTAAACTCATCCTAATTCTACATATTGGTTGTTCAATATTTTACATACAACAGTTTTATGAAATGGGGAAAATTTATTATTTATATAAGTTGCTTACTAGAACCATGAATCATATTAATGAATATTATTAAGAAATTATATCTTCTTATTGTTATATTATTCTAATAATATATAATTTTCACATTGGTATACTTTCAGAAAACGATGAAGTTACAATATCAAATTGCTCAAAAATAGAATTTGGGACACACCCAACTGAATGTATCGGTGTAGAAAAATTTAAGATTTACTTTCAAAATTTAACTAAAGAAATATGTGACGATTCCAACGAATTACACTATCTCAAAGATTGGCACTTTTTCAGGTAGCCAATTAGCATTGTTTGGATAGTCAACATGTATGTTCTTTTTGTTAGTAAGTGTATAAGGTTGTATGTAGCATATTTTACCTCGTAAGAAAACGAACCGACTATCTTGATATTGACAATTATGTTGATAACAAATGTTACACAAAATGTCTATGGTACAAGGTGTCCTATCACAATTTGTACAGTTTCTCAGTCTAAAACTCAATTTCTCTTTTAGAGATAACCCAGAATATGAAGCTTACACCACTCCAGAATATTTCTCATCGGATTGGATGAATGAATTCTGGGATTTTAGGAAAGATGTGATTGATGATTTCAGATTTGTCTATCTTGGACCTGCTGGTACATGGTGGGTCAATGTAGATTAAATAGAAATAATTCTTTAAAGTCATTTGAACCGTTTTTACAATCTTATAGGACTCCTCTGCACGCTGACGTGTATCGATCTTTCAGTTGGTCGGCTAACATTGCCGGAGAAAAGCTGTGGTTTCTTATTCCCAAAGGTTGGATAATTCTTTTGCTTTATTTGAACTGTACTTATACGTAGTATCAATGTAAGAGGATATATAAAATGTATCGAGTGTTTTATCACAAGTTGTAATGCATGTACAAAGCTAATAAGATTTTATTCGTCGAATTATAATCCCGCATATTCGTATAAATAATCTTAACAGTGATAATATTATTGCGAGAAGATGTGAAATCCAATCGTAAATCATAACAATATGTACTAGTATGAATATCAATACTACTTATGTTTAATAGTGTGATTGTAAAGTAACAATGGTTTACACTAAATAATATTGTCTTTCGCAAAAGAAACCAAACCCTACGATGTGTTTAGGTAAAAATTTAAAACAATATCCTGTATTAATGGAAAACAAAGTAGATAACATGCTAAGTGTTTAAATATTATAGGTATTCAAATTGGTGACCTTTCTAAATCGTCCCATTTAATTTGCAGGAAACAGTAGTAGAACTGTTCTTCCATTCCATTTGGATACATCGCTTCAAATGTTGAATCGACCTGGGCTGATGCATGTAACATTTTTAAGACTCCACAGAGGAAAAAGTCTCGGGTGTAAAATCAAGAGATCGAGCCGGCCAATCCACAATTTGATGTAGTGTGGTGGAATACCATCTTGATTGGAAGTACAACTAGTCTATATCCTCTCACTAGCGCTCCGAAAGCAATGAACAGTTTTTCTTGCAGCAGATGACCCTTCCAAGAAGAAAAGGGTTCAACCAAGCCAGCACTACTGCTTCCACATAATTCTCTTGATTTATCAGAGATCTTAGTGACCCAAAGCGAGATGCATCACCTGTACTACCGGTATCCTCAAACTTGAATATTAAAGCATACATGGACCATTTTTCGGGTGCAAAACCTGGCAACCTTACGCTCGCACCAAATTAGTCAGGGAGAATTTTTTTGTCAGGGAAACGTCAGGGAAATTATTATAATTTCTGCAAAACTATAATGATCCTGTATATATAGAGTGAATGCAATAAGCGTATAAATATGTGACTAGCCTATAAGGACTAGGAACAATATTAACACAATACATCTAATATACCGGAGCGTGGAGCATAAGTAACTAATATACATATTGTGTTTCATCCTTTGTGTGCTCAATTTGTGAATAATGGTGAACCAGTTATGCTTGTTCATTTACAATTTCTTTTGTTTTATTTAAAATAATTGTTCGCTTTTCTCCTCTCAGGTCAAGAGTCACGAATTCGTGATGAACGAACGGGTAAATTGCCCATAGATCTTCGTCAAGTTGATCTCTCATCTCTAGATGTCATTCAAGTTGTTCAGAAACCAGGCGAGATTATCTTCGTGCCTTCTGGCTGGTTTCATCAGGTTATTAATCTAGTGAGAGTAGTTCAAACATGTTTAATGATCTGAACATTATTTTTGAATGGTATATTCTAAAACCTAAAAGAGGTTATGTTTTCTCCTCAATTTGTATGTCTATTGGTATACACTAAAATATAATCTTGTTAAAATAGCCGAATTCAATTATGAACTTTAAGCTATAATGTTTGTTGAAGTGACAGAGCAATTTTGTTTCGGAATACTGTTTTAAACGTCACATAATATATAATATTGTGTTCTTGTCATTATTCTGTTATTTGAGAAAAGAAAATAGTTTGTAAAAGGACAGTCCATCGAAGCCCTTTCGATTATTTTTAATTTAAACTAGCCATCTTTGTTTTGTTTAAATTATGTTGTTGAGTTAAGCTAAGCGGCTTTCCTTCAGACCCATTGCCTCTCCGTGAACCACAACTGGCTCAACGCCTGTAATGCGCACGCGGCCTGGCTTTACCTCCAGGAGCAACTCGGCGAAGTGGAGAGGGACACCGCAGATGTGAGAACCACCCCTGGGTGGTCACGTGCGTGTCAGGTAAGTTGACTGGGTAATCCAGCGCTGAACATCAATTTAATTGTCAAAAGGAGATTTATTATAGAACGCTGTCTGGGAAAGGTGTGATCTTATTTTTGAAATAATTAATGCATCTTCTATGTTTAATGTGAAATTACTAAAATTAAACAATTTGGAAATTATAAACAAATTAGTGAAACAGATAACAAAATATTTTGCTGAAATTTTCATTATTACTAATCTTTTAAATTAGCATGTTTACAATAATTAATACATTCTATGTCTGTTCTTGATCTGAAATATTGTAAGAATCCACCTCTTACATTCACGATAATATGCAACAATAATTAAAGGGGTATGGGTGGCCATTTCCATGTCTGCCGGATAAACATTTGCCGCTATCTTTGTAGGACTGTCTCCGGGCGTATGCAGGAATCAACTACCGTGAATTCTACATCCTCCTCAAGTTTATTCTCTCCTCACGACTCCTAAAAGTCCACTCTTCGCTCTGTCTGACCGATTACTTGAGTGACGTGACAAGAAGCAACCTCGACCTCTGTAACACCCAGTTCAACCTACTTCTGGTCCAGCATAACCTTTTTATCCTGACCCCACAGAAACTGCAAGAATCCTCGGTCTCAGTAGATCATTGGTGGCTGGACCGGGAAGATATATCCGCCTGTTTGGAGGTTTTGAAGACAATGTTGGATGATGAGAAATGTCTTTACTGTTTGACTGTCCAGGACAAGGAGCTGGTTGTACAGTTCCAGGAAATGGCATCTAATTGGTCGAGTGAAAACAAATAAATGAACTAAGAAATAACAAGAATTGAAAATTTGTGAAATGTAATAATTATTCTATATAGTCTCACATTTGTTATATTTGTTATCATATTAGATTATTTTTTATACATATTTTTTAATAAAATATAATATTATAGTAATGTCATCAATAACGTATCGGTTATATGCAAATTCTCAAATACAATAGATTTACATCAATTTCTTTTGGTTTATAATTGATTTAAATAGTATGTTCATGTTGAATGATATTTTAATTAAGTAAGAAACAATCTAAAATTTGTCGCATGAAAAATAATTATTTAAAACGAGTCTATAATAATTTTTGAATAAATAATAATAATAATATACATGGTATTAAAAAATTCAAAAGTCGTGTTATTTCATTTCTTCATAATCTAAAACAAATCAGAGACAATATTGTTGAGTTTTACAATACAAATTTACACATTAGTTATTTTTATCATCATAATAAATTCAATGAATCTTTTAAAGGATATTTTATAATGCATGTATTACACGTATATACCTCAATGAAAAAATGTCAATATATTTTTTTTCTTTTTAAAACGACTGTCAAAAAAGGACTTTTGGCTACCCTGAATATAAAATATCTATTTGAAGAGATTGTTTTTTTTCTCATGGTTTTTTACATATCAGCTCTTATTATCGCTATATAGATTATTATTCAAAATATTAAATTACTTAAAAATATTGTTTTATTCATTTACATGCTTATATATTTTTATCTCGAAATAAAACTCAACTATTTTCTTCTAATCTACCTACCATATTTTAGTGTTTGTAAAGACATTACGTAATGTTAAGACTGTTCATATCTTTATCGATTACTTTATAGGTATAATATAATGCTGTTCTTTGTTAAGCTCTGTTTTTCGTTCTGTTAAGTAAAACTATATATTATATCTATATTATGTACATTTTATACACTGATATTTATTATAAAATCGGTATTATATGGGGGTCAATTTAAGTCATAAGTCAATCTATTAAATGCCCATCAAAAATATGAAATTTTGTCAAAAATGTTGACTTCATGATAATTTATTGAATTCTTCAATAATATGTACAAAGTGATTACATCTCTTGGTCTATAAAGGAAAGCGGTATTATAAAGTAATCTTCAATTAATCAACACATTTGAATAATAGAATTTTAGGCAAACAGATCTTTGGAATAATGATAGTAAACATATTTTAAGAATAAAAAACAGCTAAAATAATGTACAATAAAAACACGTTCGGGAAAAGCCCACAGTAGTTCGATTGCTGGATTTAAAAAAAGATAGCGATACTGTATGGGCAGGAAAATGGTTAAAATAAAAGGTTTTCTACAAGTAATAAGACAAAATATAAAAATAAATAATATACAGTCGATTTTAGTGGAGAGTTCTTCTAAGTATTGCAAATTAAAATAATTGATTTAATGAACACTGAACTCCAAAATTCTCTGATAAATTCTCAAAGTATTCTGGATTAACTGATTTTGAAAATTTGCCTAGATATCTAATTTGCTATACCTTAGAACAACCCAAACAGTTAGTATGAAATGGCATGGCAAGTACCTCGTGTATTTGTACAGAAATTACAAATATTGAATAATATCTAAAGGTCCAGACGAAACAACCCGAATCAAGTAGTGTTTATAACAATCTTTATTCTTTTATCTAAACTTTTAATTATAAACAAGACGAGAGGATATTGGAGGCCCCCCACAAAAAGGCAGCTAATAACATTAAACATATTCAGTTGAACTTTCGGTCCGACCAGCAGAACTAGCATCAGACGCCACTCCAAACTGGGCCTTGAGAGCCTCACAGCGCAGCCATCGAGCCAGCTCCCTTGTCTCCATGCCAAGGCCGCTCTCCGGGCTCCTAACAACCACATTCAACCGGGTGACAACCGCTGCCGGGTCGCTGCCCGTTCGCTCGTGCTGCCTTCTTCCCACGACGGAGATTGGGGAGGCTGATTTCCTGCGACGCAGGTGGCCAGAAGCAGACCCATTCGAGGAGAGTGTTGTGGTTGGCGTGCCCGAAGGAACAGTGACGGAACTCACCTCACTGCTCAGTTGTAGGCGTGGCGCGGGAGCCCCGGCGGAATTGAGCGGAGAGCTGGTGGCAGGACCACCACGTCCGGTCGATACGGCGCGTTCGAAGCTCCAATTGCGGAAGTTCGGCTGCAGTAGGCTGCTGGGGTAGTCGATGGAGTCGAAGCGCTGGAAGGAGAGGTCAGGTGGTGGGGGTGGGGCTGGGTCCAGCTCGATGTCATACATCCCGTTGATGTAGCCGGTGAGCAGGAGGTCGGGCGCGAAGGAGACTTGTTTACGGGGCTGCTGGCAGTGGACTGCCGCCGAACTGCAGCAGTTGAGGTGAGTTGAAGTTTGCTCGTCTTCAGGATGGCGGCTGGAGGTGGAGGTTCTGCTGCCACAGCAGGTGACCAGGGTTAGAAGGCTGCTTCGTGGATGGACATGAGAGTATGACGCTGTTCTCCGAAGTAGTGAGGACAGCCCACTTCTGGAAGAAATATATTTCAAAGAGGAAGGGTGAAGAAGGGATTGGTTTTATCAATTTTAATATAAATATGATTAATTAATTATGAGGAGTTAAAAGATGTTTTGGTTTCGGCTGATTCACGTTGATAATTTTTTTATAATAAAAATATCTATAAATAAGTAGTATGGAATGTGTATATCCAGACCATGAGGAATAACCCCCACCCTCAGAAAGCAAACAAACGAATTCTCCAAGTGTCATATAGTACTAATAGCCATTAAAATTAGTCAAAACGGTTACAAAATGGGTATTTGGAAAAGTCAACAAGTGTACGACAAGACATGTATCGAAAATCAATTTCCCAAAGTAATCAAGTACAGTTATTATTCCAGAAGAAAAGTCACGGGATTAAAATAAATTAGAATCCTGCGATACAATTTTAAATTCTGTCCAAAAGTCACGTGCTTGATTCTGATTGAATGAATTCAAAAAATTATTGCGCGCATTTTTTTAGGCTTATGGACTGGATATCCACATTTCATACTACTTTTATAGGTTTATTCTTATTTATAATTAATTGTTTAAACAAATATTGAAAAAATTCTTAAACATATGAGTCAACACTTTAGTATGGATATATAATTGAAAGAATAATATATCGAATTAATATTGGTTTATAATAACTTCAGACAACAATGTTGAATGTTGGGTTTAAATAAAGAAAGAAATTTTGAAGAAAAATTGTACAACAATACATTAATGTTCTACATTAACAACAAGTTAAAAAGAGTGCCTTCAAAAGAACATTTTAATTATCACACAGCAATGAAAGAAAGAAAGAATACTTGATCACACAAGTAAAAATATATAGAATAGTAAAATCGGTTATACATAAAATATAAAAACAACAATCTGTTAAAAAAAGATCTAGTTCAAATTAAGCGGTGAACTGAATGGCAGACACATGCAGATATAGTAGTATGAGTAATTATTGGCAAAATCATGTTGCGTAATTCTAGAGGGTTCTCTTCGTATAATGAAATCATTAGGTATGCATACATAAGTCGTGCATAGCACTAATCCCCTACACAGGGTAAAATTCTAGAAAACAATAAATCATTTTAAAGTAATGTTTTAAATATGATCAATTAATCCGTTTTTTAACATTTTTAGTTTTGATTTAACAAAATCTTTTATTTGTGTATTGTTATGTTGAGAAACCCACCTACACACAAAATGCCGGAATCACCTGACCTAAAGAATATAATCAATCCAAAAGCAGGCGCAAAAGAAAGAGAAAAAAGAAACAAAAATGAAAAAATGAAAAAATGAAAAAGGGAAAATGTCAAAATATTCTTCTAATCACGTTAAGTTTGATATTGTGACGAAAACCAATTGATACTACCAAAACTTTAGCAAACAGGACGTATTATTTTATTAAACGATAGTTATTAGTAAGAATACAGCCGTACTAAAGCTGTGCACACTTTATTACAGATCCCACACAAATAGGCTTTGGCTTAATAAAGTCCTTATTAAATAATTAATTAGACAGTTTCACAGATTCTGTTGAAACGAACAAAAATAACTAAACTAAAATTGAAAATATTAAGTACATCGGCCTTAGTTTTCCGAAACATATTTACATGGAGAACGATCTGCTGAATGTGATTATTTATTTGAATAGTGGTAAGATTAGTGCTACAATCAAGTAGCTGTTAGCACGCATATCTAAAGTAACTTTGAGAAAAACTATAACCTACTAGATTTCTAACTAAATTGTTTTATCATTCGTAGAATTAAATATGAAACATAGGCTAACTATCAGCTGCAAAGAACCACTTACTTATGTAGTGTTCTAGAGAATGTGGAGCACTGGTCGTCTGAAAGGGAGAAACAATCAGCGGATAAAATTGGTGAATATACAGACAAATGCAAACAACATTATAGCATCTATCTATAACTCGAGGAGCGTAAGAGGTCATTGTCAACATTTTATTTAAAGAATAATATTATTGTTTGAATATTGTCCAATACTCTCTACATGGTTCATATTTAAGACTTTTTGAATATTATTATAAATTATATAATAAATATTTAGAAATACAAAAACAATGAAATATACACTTATGCTAGCTTTTCCAACTTAGCCTGAAGTAAGGTTTCAACTCATCATTTTCGCTCTTGTCTCTGATTGAGTTAAATTTTGCAAGTAGAAGGAAGGTTTGCTTTACTCCTGCATGGTTCTTGATCTTCTCCTCTTATTGAAAAGTTCATTAATTTCCAAAACCATTTAAAACACTTAATTCCAGAATTTTCTAGACTGTGAATGAACCATGTTAAGACATTTAAAAAAATCTTTGCACCTTCCCAAAACCTTCTTAATTAGCTACAATATCTGTTGAACACGCACCAAACTTGTCCTGATCTGTCTCAACGTCAACCTCGGCCGGAAGAGGAACCGGGTGCCAAGTCCTTCTGATGACAAAGAATGTTCCCAACATGAGAGCGGCAACCACAATGAATCCCAAACTGAGCCAGATGATGGTGGACCACCATTCCGAACTGCTGCGGGCTTCGAGCAATGTGGCTTTGTGGAGGTAATAGAGAAACAGGGGAGAGATGCAAGGATGGTCATTAAAACATTTGAAAAAATTCGATACAGTAAAATATATTTTCGTTTTTAAAACAAATGCGAATGAAGTTTATACAAACAAAATATAAATTATAAATTAATGGTCGCAAAAGTGATACATTTTTTAATAGAAACTGGAGCACATGACTTGTAAAGTAATATTATGTGTTAATATTCATTAAAAATAAAATTAATTTAGTTATTTATGCAGGCATGAAAGTGGAATTTCAAAAAAGCTTTGTATACAATCACAAATTTAGTTAAAAAATGTTCATATGCATCTGTCCTCAAAAATTCAAGACTTATTTAAAGACATTTCAAAACTGTTTCAAGACTTAATAAAAGACATTTTAAAACCGTTTCAAGAATTATTTAAAGACATTTCAAAACTGTTTTAAGAATTATTAAAAGACATTTCAAGACTGTTTTTAAGACTTATTTTAATTTAAAGTCTTGAAAAAAAAATTCAATGAAAATTTAAGACTGTTCAATTTATAAATTCCCAATTTTAAAAGTATCAAAAACTATCAAAACGAACAAAATACTCACCAAGGATGGTGGACGGTATCTTGATAGAGTCACTGGGAAGACTCACACTCAGCAAGGCGTACGCACGCACACGAAACCTGAGTCCAGCCACCAACCGACCGTTGGGCAGCCGGGGCAGAGTGAGATTGAGAACCGGGACCAGGACCGGTGCCAGTTGATGCCAGCGGGTGGCGAGGGGTCCGTTCTGCTCACTGCTGCTGTACTCCACACGATAATAGAGGACCGGGGGTAGGAGGGAGGCCGAGTTGTTGGTCTGGCTGGCTGGACGCCAGGAGAGGAAGAGTTCTGCTGAGCTGGTGATGTTTACATCGAGGCCTTGTGGAGGAAGTGGAGCGGGACCTGGTCAAAGGAAGATTTTTTGAGAGATTAATTTCTGTATGGCATTGAAGCATGAATACAAACAATTTCTAAGCATTCGAAAGGCTCAGTTGCCAGCCAGGGACGTGATAATTATAATATTCGGTCCGAGCCGGGGCTCGAACCCGCTACCTTCCGATCGGCAGTCCGACACACTACCACCCGGGTCACCTGCCCCAAAGAATAAACGTTCTGTATTTTAAAATACTTTCAAATAAACAATAATCGCACCAATTTTCTTGACCAGATTTGGGAAGTAGACCACTCCGTATGAATCGCGGGGCAGCTGGGATAGATAGCCGCCCGAAAGACCCTCCGAAAACCCGAGAGTCCGGCTTGTGACGGGCCGGCTGAACAGACCCTTCCCAATGACGTTGATGGCAACCACACTGAACACATATTCTTCGTCGGGTAGAAGACCCAACAATTCACAGTGTGTGGCGCTGTCCGGCAGAACCCGAACTGGAATTAGAAAACGTAAAAGAATTCGAATTATGGGAGAAATACAACATTTATTGCATAATTATTGGTCTAGAAACGCATTTGTCTTGAAAAATAATGTGCCCAATACACTAAAAAAAGTCTGCTCTCTCAATTTGTAAAACAAAAATCTAAATTATAAACATAAAAATCACTTGTTGTCCACTTTATCTCAGAAGCCAGACGATAGTATATAGTGTAAGTCTGTTTGGCGCCACCATCAAAGCCTGGTTTCCATGACAATTGAGCGGAAAAGAGAGCTGTAGTTACGGTGACATTTTTGGGCGGTTCCGGTGAAGTCCGCAAAACATAAATACGCGTAGAGGTGACCAGCCGGGCCAAAGGGTTACTGGCTACGCAGTGCAGCTGTAGGTTTTGGTCAGATGTTGAGAGGTTTTCGATGGTGAGACCACGGGGGCCGATCAGATAACGAACGTGTTGCACTAGGTTCCCGTCGGACTGATATGGTTGGGTGAATATTCGCGAGGAAATTATTTACTGAATAATTAAAATATTTATAAATAATTTAATCTAAACTTTCATAATATAATATTCGAAAAGTAAGAAAATATTTTTAAATTTTATAAAAATATCCTAAAAATAGCTATATTACTTCAAGTAGTATAACAATATAGGCCAGAAAACTTACACGATACCAAAGCATTGTAGGTTTAGGGTCGCCGTATGCTTGACATGGGATAAATAAACTTCCTCCTGTTGTGTTCTGATAGATCGGTTCAGGGATCAGTGTGAAGTAAGGCATTTCTAAAAATGGATGACGTCATATTATAAAGACGCAAATATTTAAATTCTGCATGTTAATTTCGTGAGTACAAGACTTACCTTTGACAATAACTTGAATATAATCAGACCATTTTCCCCAACCGAGCACACTGTATCCTTGACAACGATAAAGACCAGCATCGTTATAACTGACTGATTTCCAGACATGTTTGTAGAACGTCCAGCCCTGTCCGGAATAAAAAACAATATACATATTATATTATTTAATTAAACCATCAAAGGATATTGATTTTACTCGCCTTTTTACTCAACTGAAGATGCGTTTGGCCAGAATTGTCCGGTGGTTTAAGGAAGAAGGAGGTGCCAGCCTTTTGCCATTGCACGGAGATCTCGGGTGGATTGGCAGAAATGTCACAGGGCAGTTCTCCAGGACGATTTACGGCGAGATAGATGGCGTTGTGAGGCACGGAGGTTTGAGGTTTGTCTGCACAAAGACAGAATTTTGGAGACATTCTTAGAAACGATCGTCCACAAAAAAATGTTTGGTTTGAGGACAATTTTTCCTATAACCTGGGATACTCATCTCATGAGTAAAGAATTGGTTGAAGATTTAAGAATGTTTTTGTAAAAAATAAAGTTAAACGATAGCATGACAAAACTCGCAAAGTTTAGAGCAATAACAACTAGAAATATAAGATCAAGAACTAATTCGGAAATGTAAATGTATAATAAATTTGTACGAGATAATGAAAGAGACAAAGGGAGTTAATTCAATTTAAATGAACACGCATCTAATCCATTAATGTTTTTAAAAGAAGCAAATATTTCCAACAATACCGACCAATTTCAAACAGTTTGCTGTACAATTTAATTTCACCCAGTTAAAAGATTTCCAGTATGAAATCTATCGGTTATTTATTTATTTATTAACAAACCGTTAGACAAAACAAAGTAATACACGAACTTGCTACAAAACGAGAAACTTCTAAAACTGTAAATAAGGCCTTAACATATTTCAACTTTTTATCAACTAAAATATGATAAATATTCAGTCAAAACTGGAAAAAATAGTCAAATATTTATCAAATCATGTAATTATAGTTGAAACCTACCAACTTATAAGAGTACGGTGTGTGTTTTTATAAATATTTGCGTATTGTATAAGTCGAAGTATGAACAACCCGAGTGGAAGTATCAACACAATTGGCAATTAATTATTAATTACATTACCAAGAAAGAGGTGTCATACAGCGCCGCTTTTCCAATACCCTACTTTATGGGTGTCTGTGCAATTGCGTAACCATCTGGAATTTCTTGGCCTGATAAGTTCGTAGTATTCAAAACCCAGTCAGGGCTATTATTGACATTTGTTAGCAGTGAGAATAAAGGGTAGACTGTCTATGCATTTTATAAATTACATAGAATGAATAATTTAGATATCGGTGATAGCGAAATATATAAAAGAGTTTACTTAAAACAAAATATAAACTTGATTAAAACAACTTTAAATCAACTATACTGAAAATAGGTGATGTTCATTAACATTTTCAATAAAGGAAGAATGTGAATAATAATAAGTATTAATAAATTATTTGAATTTAGTCCAAACCAACCGCAAATAATCTCAATTATACAAAGTCGGTGGACAAAAAGCATAATAATTTATGCCTGACCGAGTTCGTGTCTACAGTATACAATTTTGGGTACATTTAAGACTATTTTTATCAAATGGTTAATTTAAATTATGGCGAATGCGACTCTTTTTATTTCTTCACAGCGGATGTAATGCTAGCCGAGAAAAAGATAAAGTGAAAGCTAAAAAGGTGGTGAAGAATATCTTAGTCAGGAGACATCGTATGTGATAGTTAATCTTTCTTCTATGTCCAAAGGGACACTTCAATAATCGAATATTCCCCTTCTAGGAGCTGGCAAAACAGAGCCACCAAATTAATGTCGTATTTAGCCGCTATATGTACCGTTTGGATATCTCATGGATCAATGTCTACATAATAAGTAAATTAAAGTAGTGGCGTTACTACTACAAAGCAAGATGAATAAGCAATCAATCTAGTGACAATTAAACGGGGATCTATTGACTAAATTATTTTCCCGGTTCATATCTGTAGTAATACCGCACAGACAATACTTTATTGATGAAGGTTATAATTATATAGCACAGTAAAGTAGAGAAACCGCTGCTGAATAATTCGCTTAATATTCAGCGCCTTTTACTGTAACAATATACAAGTGTCAATATCGTATAATATTCTTTAAATATCTTGTGGAAATTATCCTATATGTAACGAAAGCCATTCAAAAAGTAAATCATCATTTCTCATTGTGCATATATTTTTGTTATTATCTCCAAAATTGATTTTAATAAGTTTGGAGAAATCCCTAAACAAAATAATTTCTAATATAGGGTTCATGTTTTAATAGAGCACCCTTTCGTCTATTTAGAAAATATGTATTATAATCTAATAACAAGGACAAAACACGGACGTACACAAAACTTTGAGGTAGGCCGTGGCGTAGACATCAGTGCCCGCTTGAGACAACGCAGTTGTGATTCTGGCGGCCAATTTCGGGTTGACTTCGTCAATCACGGGTATCCGAATTCTGACACGGGGCCTGTACAATTTCCTGGTCGGTATACCCATCTCCTCTACATCGTAATCCTCTTCGCTTCCCGGCCTTACGGGTCGGATATTGGCGACGTTATTTGTGGGAATGCAGGTGTACCAACCGTCGTCCAGTCGTTGAACGGATGTCAATTGGAGGGTGCCATCTCGGTTGACCGAGTAGCGATGCTGCAGAAATGGAAAGAGCGAAAGTTCCCGCCCATCTTTCAACCTATTTGCGAGAGGGGAGGGGAGATGAGGTGAACAGGAGAGGTTAACTTCGATCGGAAATCAATTAATCGTCAAGTGTTAAGGAGCTTATCTGACAGACTGACAATCGAGATTATGAAAATATTGACCCGCTAAACTAAAGATATTTGGTAAATTGATTTTTCTGAATTGATGATGACAAAATAATGATAGCTACTCAACAGGTTATAAATAACTCTTAGAAAAATACATTTAAGAATAGAAAATCGTTACTTTCTGATATTGAGTATAAATAAAAACAGTAAAAATTTGAAATATCAAAATTTTCGAATCATTGTTTTTTGGCATAAAACCAAATACAATATGATGAGTGGAATATGAGTGGATCAGTCCAAATGAACCCATTAAAAGTCGCTAAGCTTCTGACTAGCACCGTTTCTAGCCAGGAACGAGACAGTTGAGTACAAGGGTTGGCTGAACCCGATCCGAGAAAAGACCTTTGGCATCGCAACCAATTTATAACAAAACGGATAACCAAACCATCTATGATAATTATTGATGCGGTCTAAAGTTAAGATTCACCTTAAAGGACACCTTATTATACTCTTTCAAATATCATCCAATCCAGGAAAAACATACCCTGCCACTCGCTTTAAGAATACAAAACGCAATATGCATACCTATATCATTCATCTTCAAAGAATAAGAGAGAGAGAAAAAGCAATGCTAAGCGGTCAAACAGGTATGGGGGTACGGTATACTCAGTCCTAGAAGTGATACATTTGCCATCAATCAAGAAAGAGCCTGGGATGTCATTTCCTGTTTTATGACAATCCCCAATTAACACACCTTTTATTGGCATCGGAAACTGGTCCAAATAACTGACTGTAAACATTTCCGTGGATGTATGAAAGACATACAACCTGTAATGGTGGTTCTTGTCCCATACAATAAATCCTTACTAAATTATCAATAGAAAAGGACAATAAGAAACCTTTTACATTAACGTCGGAGATTAGAATGCTTATCTATCAGTGGGGAGGCATCATTTAGTTGCTAGGATATGATAATTGATAATTTAGAATATATTATAGTAAAAATGTTAATATTAACAACTCATAGTCTTGACTACCTTATACTTTCCTGTTTTTAGAAAGCAGCATTGATAAGAAATCTCGACATACTTTATGCGAAATAATCAGTAAATTTAATAATATATTTTTATTCAATGTGAATAAGTATAGAGGCTAAATTGATGACAATTATCTGGAAAAACGTTAGAAAATGAAAAGAAATTTATTGGATGAACTTGTACACTTTATTTTACGAACACGATCAGGGGATATTTATTAAAAAGCTTGATAATTGATATAATCCCAAGACCATTCTTCTGTATACACACAAAAAACATCTTAACAAGTGTTTAATCAAAAAAAATGAGTGAACATAGTGTAGTAAGTAGTAAAACAAACAGAAATAATACATAAAATCAACAATGAATTATCTTACTGATATCCGAATATTATCCCACTTCTACAATAATAAATTTTATAAAAGAAAAAGTTCACCTTCGCGAAATATTTTTTTGTACAATTAGAACATATTTATAAATAAATTTCAAGGCAAAAACCATCCTAAAAAGAATGTGTCGTGTCGAATTCTATAAATATAAATTAGTAATAAAAACAGAAAAGTCGCAAAAGATCAAAAACTAGTCTACATTAATTAAATAAATTTTCAAAACATTCTATTTAACTCATAGTTGTCATGAAAGTTAAATAAATGCCTCTTCATCATGAGTACAATTACAAATAGAAGGATTAATAACAAACTAGATCTCACCACAGATAGGTAATACTGTTGGGATCACCACTTGCTTTACACGGAAGATCCAGATCCGCTAATTCCATGGCGGTTTTATTCTTTGGTCGATCCGTGATGTATACTCCACCTACAATATTATTGATACCAATCCTGTCAAACTCGAATTAATGATTGATTTACCAAACAAAAGATTAGACCGATAAATGCAGCTAAACTTTGACGCAATTCGATAGCACTAAAAAGGTTGTTGCTATTGTCGCCATCCATTAGGCTGAATAAAAACCGAACATAAAGAAACATTTAGTCAATTATTTCAGTCGTCTAGAATAGATTTTCATTTCCCCAATTAATACAAAGCGGTAGAACAACACCTGAAGTATATTGTTCATGTCAAATACTTATATTATGAACAGAAAAAGAGGTAATTGTTTACTGCGTCAAAGATAACTCGGAAAATCAAGGCGGAGCATCGATAATAATATTAATAATTAGACAATTAATCATCTTAACGAATAATTTTTTTTTAGATACAAACAAAAAATGCATAGAACCCTAACTAAGTCTTTCACAAAGTGGCGACACTCACCTTTAACCGTGAGGGTGATCTTGGCATTGACTGAGCCCTCTGTATTGCTCGCCTGACACGTGTAGACGCCCGCATCGGAGTGTTGAAGCTGGCTGATGACCAGCTGGCTCTTACTGTCTCCCAACACTCGGACCCGAGCGCTGTTCCGGTCAAGACGACGAGGAACGCTCACTTCGCCTTGAAACCAGCGCACAGAGGGCCGTGGATTACCCCGGACACTGCAGAACAGGGTCACCGTCTGACCCGGTTCACGACTCAACCGACGGGCCGAGTGGTTCAGTATTATCGGAGGCTCTGTACGGAAGAATAGTCAGTGATTTAACGATTAAGTTTCATAAGCGTACGTTACAATGAATGTTTCAAATTTTTATTTTCTAGATTAATTCTTGAAAAAACCGCCAAAAATTCTAAATTCATTGTCCTAAAAATAGATCGATTTCATAGAAGCTGAATATAAAAAGTTTGTATATTCAATAAGATATATTTAAAGTTTCTTATTTTTATATTATTTTCCTTTTTATTTAAATTTTATTTACTTCAGCTGAAAAAGATTTACACATTATTTACTTACGAGATCAAATATAATAAATTAATATTAATTAAAACAGACCATATTATTCAGCTCGTCTTTATCTGAAATACTAAAATTAATATCTATCTATAATGATTATATATTTGATCAAGTGGGACAGGCTAATGATATTTGTTGCGCATTATACAGATTACATTTTGGTAGACGATATAAAATTAGATTATTAAAACAGGAAGCGTATCAAAGCTAATGAGATGACAAAGCAAGAAAAACGTCCCTTCAGCTAACATGTTTTTGTATCTTTCTTTGGCGATGTTTAAAAGAAAAATCGTTTATAGTGTTATTCCAAAGTAATGAATGAACTGACTTTTTTGAAATATGAAATAATTAATATATTTAGATACATAAATTTTATTGTAGGTTTATAGATAAATTGTGTTTGTAAATTTAAAGCAGAATATTTTTAGTATGTTTGAAGTAAAATTCAATTTTAAATGCATATAACTATTTATAGAACAATTTTCGTGACAAATTTGACGGTTTCATAGATCTTATACTTGAAAACATTTTTATTTCTTGGTTAGGGATATTTTATACAAATTAAATTACAATAAAAATTTATCAATGATATAAAAATATTAACAAAATATATTCCGACATTCAATATTTAAGCCAAAACATAATTGGAAAAAAACTGAAATACATTGAGCGGTAAATAAATAAGGGAGTGTAACAAATATTTTAAAAATGATCATTCTATTCATTTTAATTTATTTCTGTATGACGAATAAACTATATTGATTTTTTCAATGTGTAAATTACAAAATATAATCTTTCAAGGAATGAATTCAGTGTCGATTTCAAATCATAATTTGATCTAACGTGTATTGTAAATTAATCGCGAGTCACCATTTCAATGTTTTTCACAATTAAGTTTTTATAATGTCATTAAAAACAAAATGTATCTATTTTAAATTTAATAATATAGTATAAAATGAAATAGCAAATTTAAAAAAAATAGTATTTGTATTATATGCAGATTGACGTAGTCTTATAGTATTAATTCTTTTATTCCTGCTTTTTACATTTGTGGACTATAGAATTGAGCTATGCCTGCTAAGTCTAACTAAATTTACAAGGGCATTCTTTATGGGTGGTTATATATTAATAAAGACTTCAATCTTCAAATTTTGTTAAATGAAAACAATAATTTAAAATTTTATTTTTTGAAATAAATTATACGAAAATATAAGGAAGTTATAAGAATATAACACAAAATCAAATTCATAAATTGATTGATTGTTTCAATTTTAAAAATAAATATTTTGAATAATACTCTCTGAAGTCATTTTAACATTTGCAATCTTGTTGGTTTAAATAAACCCACATGAACTGTTCAAGAATGTATCGTGATAAAGAATAAATTAATATTAATTGTGTAATAATTAAAATAATTAGCTGTTGCCATGACGAGTGTTTCAACGTCATACTTACTTCAGTAAATATATTCCCTGATTATAATATTAACTTATTTCATTTATTTATTTATAAGATGCAGAATAACTAAAAGAAAATTATGAGGACGAATTATCAAATGACTAATATGAAAGAAATACATTTACTACGGAAAAGAATAATTAAGAATAATCATAACAAGAAAACACTGGAAGAATATAATTCCCAATAATAATGATAGTAAATGATCGTACTATACACAAACCATAATGAGAAATAGATGCAATTTTAATCGCAACATGTTTCGAACACTTCTTAAATTAATACGAAAGTCCACTTTTCTTTCTCTAACCACTTAATATTTCTTAGATTCCAGACATGGCTTCAAAACTCTTCTCAATATAACAACCATCTTTCCTCTTTTATAATTGACCTCAGCAGAACCAATCCTGCACCCCATGCAAACTGTGCTAACATGGTCTGATCTTTACTTGTGTACACCGAGTCTTCAAAATGCACCTATTTATAGATTTCAGTACTGAAAGGAGTTTCCAAATTCCGGATTAATCAAATTAGCCTCTAAGTTAAACTTAGGGTAGGTACCCCCATTTCATCTGAGGATGAATGAAACTTATTAAATCGAAGGAATTTCATTACAGCACTGGCTGTGAGATCTCCCTTCGACATTTCATAAATGGCATCACAAAAAAATGTGAGAACATTAATCATTTTAATATACTTTATATGTGGTAATAAATAATTTTTTAAGACTGATATATAGTGGTTTATGTGTGTTAAAACATAAATTTTAGCTTTTAATATGACTTAATTAGCATAGGCATACTATAATGAAACAATTCTTCACGGGGAACAAAAGTATATATTAAAGTAGGAATAACCTCGAAATATAATTCCCATAAATATATTTTCAAATTATTATATTACTCTTTTAATTTTTCTTAATCACCTACGTCATATTTTAGTAAAATAAATAATTATAACATACAACTTATTGGTTTGCATGTTGACAAAACAAGCCTTCAATATTAGTAAAAAGTGTAAAATTGCTATTTTCAAGACAATTTTTGTTATGAGTATAAACAATTTTCCCTTCATGGGAGAAAGCCAGACACTGGCCTTATAGCTTACTATTGTGAGTATTATAATATTGACAAACACGATCGTTGAGTAAGGCGCTAATTTTTAGAGAAAACATCTACCAACCGTCAAGAATCACTAGCAGAAAATCTAATCGGACTCAAATACGAAGGTGATTCAGCCATGCGTTCAGAAAACTATCAAACTGATGACACACTAGCTATAACTGTGCATTTACTGATAATAATGGAGACAATCAAATTCTGTTCAAATGACAAAGTTCACTTTGGGATCAATTTTTACTTTATTCTATATCAGACTGGGAAATAACAACAGTGGTAAAATATTGAGTAATGTATGGTATTCAAGAAAACAATAATGTGTTTACTTACCCCTATAAATTGCACAAACTATCAACATTTGAATTGGAATAAAAAAGAAGTAGTGAAGCCAAATAGGTGTAAGCACTAACATAATCAAACCCGTTGTAAACACACAAACAATGTTTCTAGTAATCGGTACGAATAATGTTTCAACCAAGTTAGCAATGCCGACGATTTGATCAAAACTTGTTCGAGTGCCTCCAAGAAAAGCTGGATTATAACCAGAAGAAGTTGAAGTCACTGCAGCTAAGTCAGCAGAGAGGAGAGATGAGTCTACTTGAGAGACAATCTCAAATCAGTGATGCTTCTTGAGTTCTTCTTCTTCTATAAATTCGGGAAACATTTCCCGAAAGTTAAGGAGCGCGCGAAGACGGAAGTGGCTTGTCCGGTGCAAGGGAGGGACCCCTTAGACAGAGGTATATGCCTGTGTCAATCAAGAGAACTGGATAGAGTTTCCTGGACATCTTCCCGCACCACTTTACCTGTTCCCTCTTCCCTCCCAAAATGTTCGGCTGGACTAGGGACGGTTGAGTGTTGAGCAAGAATGTCTTGGTTTGCTTTCTCTCGGCTCTGCCTTCTATATACTCCACAAACTAACACACCCATAGATTGTATGCGTCTCTCCGTTAGGTGTATACTAGAATCATCAACGCAACATCAAAAGTGTTCTGATATGCTCCACTGGTCAGTTGTACTGTAGTATCAAGGAAC
The DNA here is from genome assembly GCA_034780395.1 of Vannuccia rotundouncinata. Classification (NCBI taxonomy): domain Eukaryota; kingdom Metazoa; phylum Platyhelminthes; order Proseriata; family Coelogynoporidae; genus Vannuccia; species Vannuccia rotundouncinata. Next base: position 18,763 of record JAUZNC010038546.1, on the reverse strand, counting down.
TTGAAAATGTCGAACACAGTTCAAAGCGAGCCACACCTCAACACATAATTCAGATGGATAACAAACATAGTGAAAAGATTTTCACGCATTTTATAACGTATTAGTAAAATACAAACATAATTTCGATAAGAGAACGAAATAAATGCGAAGTGAAAATTGTAATCTTCTGATATCCTGACTCACAGTACCTATTGACATAAATAACAATGCGAAAAATAAAGATTTTTTGTTATAACCTAGCTACTCTAATTAATTATCAAAAGAATATATTGACATAATAAATTTACTTTTTATCAAACTCGAAGATTTTCGTAGTCAATTGTAAAAATCGACTACATGAATAGATAAGAAAAGATATTCAGAAATGCACACAACAAAACTTAATAAAAAAGACATCTATACGAAATGGTATGTTCTCATAACTGATTTTCCATTGATATAATCTTAAATATACACGAAAGTTGTGGCGGGTATGTTTAATGCAATTGTTTAACTAGGCATAATTAAATAAACAAAGTTATTATATTATAAATTATTAATTAAACAAAAAAAAATAATATAAATTTCATACTTTAACAGGCAAATCACAACCTACTAAAAGTTGAAGATAAAATCCAAAAGAATATATTACATATTTTTATACATAAGAAAAAATATAACATTTCATCATGTTAATCTTAGCATGTGTTTTGTTTTCTGATTATACCTTTAAGATACTTTTTATCAGTCAGATGTTGGTGTCTAACTGGTTTCCATTGAAAAATAATTAAGAGAAAATTTCATGAATATTATTTAAAGAAAATATTTTACAACTGGATATAAACAAAATGCATTCAGTCAAAAAATTTCAAATCAACCAATTTAGTGAAGACATAAAATCTAAATTTATATTTCAGAGAACATAGACTAATTTGTACAATTGGAAGAAGCCTTTAATAATATACGAGACTTTTTTAAAAACAAAAAACTGACATCAACTCCCTTTAATAAATTTTAGATCAAATGAAAAAAAACGTGAAAATCATTCTAGCGCTTAATAGATATTTTTATATGTAAACAAAAGATCTATTTCACTTGAGATCCTGTTCTAATTAAAAGGATTACAAAAACGCTTTTCTAAAATTAAATAAAACAAATACCCTATCAGATAATTATTTAATATAACAACACAAAAATGGTCTAAAAATTAAAATGTGCGCCCCATGGAGCCGTGTATAACAAGAATATGTTGGCACACCCAACCGTGCATGATGATCCGTGCTCTAGCATTTATCGATTTAACGTTATACCCCCTTCGCTGTAGATAAGTTAATCTAGAATCAATCAACTGTAGCATGATTTGTTTATAAATAACTTTGAAAAATTTAATTTCGAGTGAGTAGGCACATAGATACCATGATGACAAATCAGAAAAGATGGCTCATTAAAGATTCATATCAAAATGATGTCCCGAGAGCTACAAAATAAATCTAAAAACTAAATTTTCAGTAATTTAAAACTTAAAAGGCCGGAATATCCAATTAATCGGTTTAATAACAGGCGAGCTTGAGGAGAAGAACAACGCAACAACTATAATTTAAATAAATCAATATGAGAAATAGTTTTGAACAGAAAGAAAAGAATTTTCGTTGAAAAAGATCACATGCTAAGCACACAATATATTTGTTAAATTCTTAACGATCAAGTTACCGTTAATCGGTACAATTCTGACTTATCATAAATATTTAAAACCACCGAGAAAAATATTTACGCTTTCACCATTTAACATGTTGAAAAAATGCTTTCTTGCCAATACATACAAAAGAAAAAGGAAATATGTCTAACTGTTGCAGATGTGACTCTTAAATGAATAGATGAATTATTTAGCTCAACCGGTATAGCCATCGCAAAATATAAAATAAATTTCGCCTAAAAATTATAGACTTTATTTTTTTGCAGGAAATGCAAACGACAAATTAACAGCTAAAAATACAGCCAAAAATATAGATTGCATAATATAGAGTGTGGTGCCAAATTAAGTTGAAGGAGGTCAGATAAAACAATGATATATTGCATATATTTCCTTTAACTGTTTATTTATAAGTTGACAAAACAAAATTAATTAAAAAAATTAAATTAACATTTGAAAAGAAATATCGCACAAAATGCGACAATAATATATTTCAAGACAGGATGAGCTTGGTATTTGGGAGGGAGGGAAAAAGCAATTAACAATATATCGACATCAAATTAAGAGGCCTGCTTAATGCGTTCAACTTGCACTGAACAATCAATATACAGGGGGAAGGGGGTTACAATTTATACTTTTGATAATATGAAGATACCATTCACAAGATTAGCTTAATTACACTGAATTAGGTGGAAGCAGGCATGCAAAGGAGGGATTGAGAAGGAAGGGGAGGGGTAAGGGGTCCGGTTATTGAGAACCCCGAGGAGTGTGCACGCATACACTGTAGTGGTGTGGGGGGGGGGTGTTGTGTAGCCATGTAGAGCGAACAGTATAGTGTATACAGTCAGGTTCAGGACAGAACAAGCGGGGAAAGGAAAGAGGAGGAAACGAGATAAGATATCGGAGTTCCTTGTGGTCGATTTTGATAAACATCAAGGGAAAACTCATTAAACTATGCGAGCACATAAAAACAAAACAACAAAAAGTTATTTTGTTGGAAAAATTAACAGGAGTTTGGTTACCTTTTATTTATTTTTAAAAATTTGTCTTCGCTCAAATAATTTGCACAAAGAAGTAGTTAAGATTTTTTCTTATAATATATAGAAATAGAATTTTCTTCTACCATTGTCTGCAGAAAAATATCTAAAGAGCTGTTTGAAATTAGACCACACCCTTGTAAAATAATTTTTATTAAAAAATAATTCAAAAGATTTGTTTTTAACTATTAAATAACACTACATAAGAAACAATATCTAAATCGCTTTATATATTAAATTTTATATTTAAAACGTTAATAGCGGATATGTCTTAATACGAAGATTGTTTTTAATAAATCCGCAATAATTAAAAATATTAGCGAAAGTCATAAATAATAGATCCTGTGAAAACGATCCAAAAATAAGTTGAATCAATTATTGTATAATAAATGAAGGGCAACGGAAGAATTCTATTATAATTAACCCATATCTGTATTTTTCAAAAGTTGCCGTTTTATAATAATATCTATTCATATAGTAAAATAGAAATTAATGTCCCCGTTAGGTATGATGTCCTCAGTTAGAGAATTGCATTATATCTCACATATTGTCTTTCAATTACTACAACTATAGGTGTATTATCTATGAATAAAAGCACGTAACATATTGATCCCCTAATATAATGGTAACACGACGGTGATTTAGTAATCTGTCCAGCTAGTCTCATCGCATAATACCAACAGGACAATCAGTGAACGCTTCCTGATAAAGACCTTATAGGTAGATCATGTAAAACTCTTTTATGAACAGAACAAATTATACGAAGCTCTACAATTTTTTTTAATAATTTAAAATTATTTTGTCAATTGCATTGGCTACTTCAAATTGAAAAGAAAACACCACTTCTCTTAGCAGAGACGAAACTCATCGTGCATATATTTATATTATATCTTTGTTGAAATCTTAGAATTACTCAATGAAAGAACGGACTGTTAATAACATAATATTATATTTTTCAGATAAAACATATTATTCAATCAAATTCAAAGTTATAACTTCAATCACTGCACATCTAACGATTGTATCTGTAGAGCTAGTCAAAATTGAAATAATTTAAAAATTCAGAAAAGAACCCTACATATAAACACAGACTCAATAGTGCAGAAAAACACACGTAGCCGAAATCAGACGAATCATGTTATTTGCGTTTGTATAAATGTATCTGTTTTACTTATAGTATAAATAAAAAATGCGGTTTTAAAAAAATTCGTTAGATAAGATTCCAAAATAAAATAATATTAACTCAAACCAATTTTTCATTTTATTATGTTATCAATATTATAAATATAAAACGATTTTCATAATCCCCATAAATATAATCTTAATACACCTAACTGATTGAGTAAAAGCAAATTATCATCAAAGTGATAGGTAGATACCCAAATGTAAGAAAACCTGTTTCAAAGCATGTTTGCAACAAATAATATATTTGATGTTTCTCGAGGATGCATTTCATTATTATATTGACATTCTTCAATTGCTCCGCATACGTTACCTAAAATTAACTTACTATTTCGTTGTACCTATAAACAACATTTGCAAGGTAGGCATTATTGACCCGAAACCTTTGAAGACATCTAAAGAGTTCACTTTAAAATTGTCATTAAAATTGTTATCTAACTTGCATTAGTTACTCCTGAAAGAAAAAGGAGGCCTACACGGCTCTTCGATATAAATAGTTTAACTTATAGCAAAGCGATATTCCGGAATAAGAATGAGCTTTAAATAATCAGGTAAAGTGTAATGGGAAATTTATAATTTGGACAAAGATAACGAGTTTCATAGAAATGGAATAAAACAATATTATTAATGTACAATTAATGCATATTGAAGTAATTAATTAATATAATTACAAATAATTATAATAACTATACCCCTTAACTTTTATTGTTTATAAAGTATGTTTAAGACATCTTTAATTAACAATTACATGTAAGCACATGACAGGAATTTTGTACAGATCGATAAATATCAGTCGCTGAAGCAAGATGAATCAATTGTGAGTTTTGCCAATTGTTCATTTCTGAGCTGTAGAAGATCAGCGACTACCTATAATCAAGATAAATTGGTCTAGATTTTCCGATAACTGCAAAGAAATTACGTCAAATGTGATGTTTCTTGTTGTATTATAATAGATACAGTCCCCTGAATACGGGTATAGCGGGAAAAGGATGATCAAACGTTAATAACTTTACTATTTTAAATATAGATAATACATTAAATATGTTTAGCATGTAATAACTTCAATATTTTATAAACGGAGATGCAAAATGCATCCAAAAATGACCGTTTATAGGAAAATGGCCAGCTTCTCTTGTCAACATAAGTAGTGGATTAACCTTCACAGTGGCCTGATAATTATATTATCGACTTATGTACATTAATTACGTAAACTTAACTAGCTTTAATAGTCTGTATCTTTTCTGTAACCACAAGCAAGTATCTAGGAACATAATTTGTCTTCTGATTACTATAGAAACACATTTCTCTAATATAACTTGTCCTTCCGTTTAGACAATGGAAAATACATAGTAAATCAATATACTACTTGACACAAACCTCGTCTTAAATCTAGTTTAGACGATTCCCGTTTATCCAATATTAAATACTTACAAAGAATAGGAAGAAAAGTATTGAAAATCAGTCCGTTATTGCGAAACTTTCTTAGACAATAAAATGATTTCAAATAAAACTGTATAATCAGACTATTAGTCTCTACATTCAGTAATATCAAAATAGAATTGTTAAATAACAAACATAAAAGCAAACCGTTACTTATCCATTCATTAATTTGTAAACAATTAATCACCATGTTATAATTTAAAAAAATAAATTGTAACATTTAGAGAATATAAACTATACAAATAATTAATTGCAGTCAACATTTAGAAATAGCAGAACAGATTCAATGCATTGTTGACAAAAACTTGTGAAATATTCCTACGGGAAGGAACAGATTGAACAGCAATCCTGGATTATAAAGTAAACACCAACGACGAATGCCACAAAAGATGGCACCAGGATCGATACCTTTGTAAAGTTGTGTCTTCTGTGTGTATGGCGTGTTAGAAGATCATAGCTGACCATTGAGACCCCAACAAGAGATATTTAAAATAAATAAAAGATTTGTGACAGTTCTTTGGATACCAAGATAAAAACAAATTAAATCAATGCTTACATCAATAGAATTAGATGGCGAGTAAATTAGTTAGCTGGGGAAATGCTTTTGGTCCAAAGCATGTGATGACTTTGTGTTGCTAAAATCAATTTATTTAATGCCTATTGGGTCAAAAGTTTTAGGAGCAATCTCTAACAACTCTCTCAACTTTTCAAACTCAATTAAAGACCTCTTTGATTTGAAACTGAGAAAAGAATCTGCGAAATGAAATATTTCCAATTGATAAAAACACGTTAACAAACAATTTAATAAAAAACTTCTTTTTAACCCTTTCTGAGGAAAAATGGAGAAACATCATAAAATCGGTTATTTTGATATTTACACCATAAATGATAAATAATTAAAATTGCCAGGAAATTTATTTGAAACGAATCCGATCTAATCTATCGAAAATGCACATCAAGAAATTATGATAAAGGCAGCGATCACCCACCAAGAACATTGAGGAAAATGTGACAAGTATCCTTCCAGGTCGAATTGACAGCTTTCTCCCCGAAGATCAGCTCCACTTGACACGTATAATATCCGGCGTCACTTCTTCGGACTTTCCGAAGGTCCAAATTGGCACCGTTGAGGATTTTCAGACGACCTGAAACCAGAGAGAGTTTGTAGATAATGAAGACAATGATCATCTTAAGTTAATTCTCTAAAATGTAAAAATTAAAATCAAACATGTCTCTTTAAAATGTAAACATGAAGACGTTGAAACATAACCTATAAATTACAGAATATAAAAACAGAATTACAGAGGAACACAGATCAGTAACATTTATTTAGTTAAGAGTTTTCCATTCCTTAAAATTTCAAACACAAAACCAATTTTTGGAACTGAATAAGTAGAAAAAAATCTGTTTAGTCCGGTCATTTTGTTTCCCAGGATATCTAACTTTCCTTTACTCCGTGTACATTTAGAAGAACATGTCCAAAATCTGACAAAATTGAACCCGGGAACACCCAAAATGTAACTTTCAAATATAGGGGAGTGTGTGTTCGTATGGTCGTACGAGTAATGTTGATCTTACGTCCGCTGAAGTTTCAAACAAAGTCGAACTCTTTACGATGTATAATTGTTTTCGCTAATATAATTTAGTGGTTAGTAAAAAAAGATATATATAACAAAAACCATTTTTACATACCTATATTTCCATACAGCATATTCAACGCAACATAGTTCAATATTTGTTACCTAATAAAATTTAAAGTAGCATCTAAATTAATATAAAACCGAACATTTTTATTTCAAAATATCTGACGTCACTGATTCAGAAATAAATAAAGCAAAATATTTTTCCTTAAATTTTTGACCATTTTGAATATAATTTTTTAGTATATTGTCCAATTTTGTCTGATTTTGGATATGCCATTCAACAATTGTGCGCAGGGTAAAGCTTTATTCCGGGTAGATTGCATCAACTTAATATAGTTCTGTTCTAATTGATTTATATTGTTTTTATAATAAATAATTGCTCTATATTGTCAAATCGTAAATTATTGTGTTTGATCTTTGAAAAAACAACGTAAATGAAATTGTTGACTAATAATTTTTAGAAATATAGTTAGATCAAGAACGAATCATCCTATGAAAGCAACATGCACAAGAAACTCAAGTCATACTAAAAACAAATACAACAAATGTGATGAAATCGTCTAAATTAATAGGAAAATGTAAACAAATTGAATCACATTAGTAGACAAATTGGAAAGCTGAACAGTCAATAATTTTTGTCTAATAATAAAATGTTAAATCAACACCTAATCAGACTAAAGAAGAAATATTTCAGATTTAATGGATAGAAGCGCGTAACATCAAAGCTTTCTTCATATGGAAAATAGATAACAATGTTAAAAGCTATTTCATTTGTGTTTTTATCCAACATGAAATAGTGTGATGATTGTAACACGATCAATGTGTCAGAAAGTATTTATTAAAGTATTAATTAATAAATCAAATCAAATTCTGAAATTTGGAAGATTCAATTTTAAAAGCAAAAATGTTCATATCGTAATATTATGCAACAAATATTGCAGTAAAGTGATGATATTAAAATAATTAATCATAAAATGTCCCAATAATTGTATAATTACTCTCTTTTAGCGATGGATCCAAGAGTACAAACTAATGGAGCCATTAATTTAATTCTGGAATGGATTTAAGCCCCGTTCCTCAATAATGAATGCGTAAACTTTCAATTCAGAATTTGTTTATTAATTGTGTTGTCTTTTAATTCTGTTAAAACATTAATTAAGAAATGTTTATATTTGAAATGATCTCTATAAGTATTTTAGTACACAATAACACGGCGCTGATCATTGGTCCCACGTAAGGCCACATTATTTAAAAAGCAACCTTCCAACAGACACAACTTTAAGGTGAAGCAAAGCAGGGAGGGGAGGAGTCCCAAATTCCCCTAACCGAAGTTATTAGTTGCGCTTCAGGTGTTTCCGTGGAGGTCATGCGAAGAGCGAGAACGAGAGACGGGCAGGGGTACAACATAGTCGGTCACATTCTAGTTACCACAAGAGGGATGATCAGATCTCTTTTCTTAGGGGGATCAAACGAATTGAAAATGTCAGTTAAGTATGGACGCGGCAGGGGTGGCAGTCGGATCGAAATTGATCACTATAATGACTTCTTAGATGGCGAATGAGGGAGTAAAGGTATCCTAATTTCTGTAATGATAACATCTAGTATTCTTTTTCGATCAAATACTATAATAAAAACTGACAAAACAGGAAAAACAAAGAGTTGGGATGAACACTATTTCTTTAAAGTGTTATTTTCAGTATTTAGAATGTTTAATGCTCGATTATAGGCGGGGGAAGGAAATAGGGATTAATGTCTAAGGAAACCCTTTTAGATAATTAAAAAAAACTTGAGCGAACTGTTAGACTTGACAAATAAAGCAAGTGTTTTTGAAAGAAGACACGTGGTCAATAAAATTGATTTTAAAATAGATGACACTAAAGTTTAAAGACTGTTTTTTATTTTATTTCTGACAGGATGTTGATGTAAACATATTACTAGAAATAATACTATTGACAACACATTAGTTAAATGCATCATTATAAAAGTTAATATTTAAAAAACATACAATTAAAAAATGACAGAGGATATAGAATCACAACATTTTGTTATATATTTAAGTTTACAACATTCGGATATGATTAATTCAGCTGTAGCCACCATAATAACTAGAATATAATGGATAAGTTGTAAATTGGATAATGGCTTCGTCTACTTATTAAACAATGAAGATTCAAAATGAGTTTTGCTACGTCGAAATGTGAATTGATTTTACTTTGTAAGGCTGCAGACGATATGTGCATATAAATCTACTTTAAATATTCAGACATGGACAGCAATCGTTGACTCACAAGCCCATTGTTTATCTTTAAGCCACTATAGATAACACCAGACAAAACTTTTAAATCTACTGTAAGGAAGTTAAACAAAATATCATTTCAAAAATTAAAATTACCCACCAGCAAACTCGTCGTGAACTAATTCATCCCGCTGTCCATAGATGGTTAAGGCAGGTTTTTCCAGACCTTTCTTCAACCAGCGAACGTTGCTGGAGACAGACCCCGGCTCGTAGACGACATTGCATTCTAGAAGAACTGTGCGCTCGACACGGACATTCTTCACCAAGGGGTTGAATAACTTGTCCGGGGCCGCCAATGTGCCCGCGTCTGAAGAACACATTTTATATTTAATCGATAATAATATCCATAATTGTTCATCAAAAATATAACCATTTTAAAAAGTAGAGAAATGTTATAAAATGTGATATTATATTTTAGAATTCTTTTTTTTTGAGAAAAGTTTTTTAATTTCATAATTTTTGTTTGACAAAGTTTAAAATTCATATATCTTTAATTTGAAGCATTTTATGGAGTAGCTTAATAATTGTAAGACATAATTTGCTAATGAAAAATGAAAGCTAGATTTTACTTTCCTAATACAAAAATATTTTATTATTATCTAAATAATAAAGTAAAATTTGAAGAATATATTATTGTCAAAGTGGTTCATTCTACATATGAAAATGTACTGCAACCAATAACAAATATTTTGCCTATAATTTGACTGCTAAAAACGAAACTAAAATATACTCGAAAAGTGTATTTTGTTTTATAATTAGTTTGCGTAAATAAATTAAAATAATTTTTTAAAGTCTGTTTATTTATTAATGACTAATATATAATTTAAAATTGTATAGAATATTATTCAACTTATATAAAACAAAATATGTAAAAATGGAATAATTTTAAGATAAAGAACAATTTTTATTAATTATATAATCTTCAATCCTTTTTGATTTAAATAATATAAACTTTTAAATTACATCACAACATATGCATCACCTTAATTAGAAAATAAAAGAATGTTGTTATTTGTAACAATATTAAAATTAAATTCGAATTTTTAAATAAATTATCGCACAACATGATTGCTATTTTTGCTACGAAACTACTGACCTTAAAACTGATGAACAAATACATTCATTCAAAACTCGATTATTTAAAACAACAAAATTTATTTAAAAAATCAATTAAAAAACGTCTCTTTATAGCCATGACAAGGATAATAATACACCAGAAAACTGTAAACTCAAAGATCAGATAAAAACTGTTATGAGAGAGACGTGGTGTCTACTTTTGTCAAAATCAGTGGAGTGAACCAAGACCACACAGTGAAGTGAAACAGTCAACTATTCAAGCAGTCAACTTGCAAACAGTCAATGTCATCTTTGTCATTGGAATCTCAATGTCGATTAGAATGCCAAGGTTTCACGCATTTTCCCGGCATACATCCGTTACTAGTCCTATATGAGGTTCAACATCTAACAAGGCCGTTTGAATGATGTTAGATACTCTATATGAGCCGTCTCGATTATTCAATCAGCAAAACGAGACGACAACCGATAATAAGCTCAATCTAGATCCATATACAAAGGAATTCTCCACTCTCTGGATATCAGACAGAAAGAAGGTTTTCTAAAAATTGACAATGGAAGATAAGAACTCCAGCCTCCATGTTTTACAAAACAGCAGTAGCGAAAATGTCTTATATTTTTAGTGAAACAGAATAATTTAATAGATAATAATTAGCTTCATTAAAAATAAATAACATAAAAAATAAATCTATAGGATTACTTTGTTTGCGTTTATTTAGTTTGAAGTCATAACGATTAATAGTCTGGTTAAAAACTAAATATATAAAAAATTTATTCTAGATGTCCTAGAGTAGTTTTAACTACCACAAATAAATAATTTATTTCTTTATACTATATGACAATAACTTTATGGTAATTATAATATATCAACAATAAATAATTCACATTAAATTCACCATGCTTTAATTATTACACCCTATAGAAGCATAAGCACTGCTGTTTCTGAATGATCCTAAAAAATAGATAAAACTGTATCGATTGACTTTTAAATTCGATTTACAATAAATGTTATATTGAGAAATTATGTCTTCTGTCTATAGCACTTAAATCATTTCAATCTATAAAACTCAATTATATTGTCATTTATATCAGTCGGTTTTTTATTCCACTTATCGATGATAATGTCAAAAAGACAAGTCAGACCTGTTTATATATATCTAAAAGAATTTGTGTCAACTATATTGTAGAAATACGTTTCACTACGTCATACATTTATTTTATTTCTAAATTATAATAATTGAATTTAAAGTTAGCTTTTATTTTTAAGTTTAGTTCATACATATTGATACTTTTTTGTGAAGAAACACACATTTCGATTTTGCATTCAATCATTTAAAAAACCTCATTTAAAATCTTATTTCGATAAGTAATGTCCCTCAAATGCACAAATTCAATAAAATACCAAACAAGGCGCCAAATACGCAGCATAAAACCGAAGAGATCAACTTTTTGGCGCGATGAAGACGTCTGTACAAAGATATTGTATAACACAAAAAAAACAACCAAAATCGTTAAATAAATAAGCGCAAAGCAATCTCAACAAAATGATTTCTCGTTAGAGAGCTATACCCATATTGCCTCTGGATATTATCTGGCATGGGAATCTCATAGAAACCAAAGCCTGAATATATGCTCCAGCTTCCGAAAACTTTAAAACACAACACTCTTCGCAGAGAATATAAAATAAAAGCAAAAAAGCTTTTTCGTAATTTCATTCTACAACCATTTCAAGTCAAGTATAGACAACGGGGAAATAATGGTGGCCAGGTAAAGTGTACTCCTCAAAGAGAAAGGGGCTCAAACCCGACAGCCTGGAGTTTATGGCAATTGCATCCTGTCAACAAATTCCGCTCTTAAAATGTCACCCAACAAAACACCGACTGTGGGACGTCTCTTTGCCAAAGAAAAGAGTCTCGCGCACAAGATTAGAGGGAAGAGAAGAGAAGAGGGCTGTGCAAGGGGAAGTCGACGATAAAAAAGTGTAACCGGTGGGAAATGAGGAGCTGTTTCGACAGGTGAATTAAAAGTACCACCCAACAACGGCCGAAGGTAAAAGAAAATCCACGAGTTGTAATAATAAAATTAAGAAAAATATAAACATTAAATTGAAGTTAGGTGAGCAAAAATCTTGGATAAATGTTATTAAAGCCGTCTCAATTTGTATTTTAGTTATAGAAAAGGCAGACTCAAATGGAAATATTAATTTTTTAAATAAAATTTAATAAATTTTGCTGCATAGATACAGAGATCCCCATGACCATCAAACAATTTCGGATTACGAAGAGAACAGTCAATATGACACGTAATTTAAACCATATTTTCCCTCATTGCAAATACAACGCACCGGTTTTTCTCATCACTAAAAGTTTGGTTGGGGGTGCGGTGGTCATGATGGGATAAGCAACGGGGCATTTGCGCCCTTGTTAACAAGGCCAATCCTGTTCCATTAAGCAAAAAGTCAAACTCCCAGCAGGAAGAAGAAGGCAGCAACTCGCTCCTAAACACGGTGTTACCCAAAAACTCTCGACCCTTAAGCCTTCAAGCCACGATGATCTCAGAGTTAATTGAAGCAAGAATTGCTGCCTCGATAGAACCGACTCGAGAGGAGGAGGTGTGGAATGTTAAACTAGGAGGGATGGACTGCGGTGCGCTGTTCAGAATACGTTGGGGCGGTGGGCTAAAGAGTCAGGTTGGAGGAGAAGGAAAAGGGATAGCGCGAGGAGGAAGGAAGGGGAGGGGAATTAGGCGAGATGAGAGGGAAATTGACTGATGTAACTTGCGCCCAACTTCATAACAATGCGTCAGCTGTCACATTCGATCTAAGGTGGTGAATGTAAGTTGGGCGATGGGCGCACTTAACACCAATCAGCGAGTCAATTTGAATTTAGAGCAGAGAACTTTTACAACATGCCGATTTGTGTGGCCCAAAAAAGAAGAGTTACTGAGTATACCGTATTTGGCGATCAAATATACACCACATTATCTCACGGACAATGATAAAATAGTAACAAAAAAGTTTCTGATAAAAAGCGTTATATAAGTAAAAGTTTAATCTTGTAGGTTCTAAATCAAAACGACGTAATTTGAAAGAGATTTAAACAAAATAGAACAGAAATAATGGCTAGATTGTATAATCACCTGCTTATTTGTTTGTATATAAGGTACAAATGATCTTAATTTGGAGGCGTTTATTTACCGCTGTAGGCAGGGAAATAATTATTCGAAGCATATGAAATATAACTATGACCTAAAATTTATCATAACTGTTTTAAATGAAGTATTCAGACAGAAAAATTAAAAATATTGTAAAAGAATCAATTATTTAAAAAAAATCTTAAAATATATTCTGTAAACAGATTTTTACGTTTACACATCTAATTTACAATTAAAATATAAATTAAATCTATACAAAACAATTTGTGTAAGATTAAAATATAACAACAATGACATTCCAACCAACCGTCAAGCCAGCTGAAGCAGAACTAGAAACTAAATCATCCACAACCACTGAAAATCCACAACCAAATCAATTGTATAGATAGCTACGGGCTTAGTGGAGGAAAAACTAAAAGATTATTTAAGAAAAAAGGTTAACTCGAACAGCTCCGTAAGTTGTGCTATTTATTAATTTCATATAAAATAATAAAAGTCATGAACTAATGAAAGAACGAATTCTGCTGAAGCGGATAATTTTAATTGAAAAAATAAACTAATCTTCAACCAACTGTTTGGTGAAATGATGTATCTATAAAATATAATAATTTCAAAACCAAAAATCTTCGAGAAATTTTGCGATTAGAATAGTCATATTATAGATATAGTATGAATAAAGAAAACTAGAAAAGACAGTTTATAATTAGCTCAAATGGAAGATAAAATTGTATCCTTTATACGTCACCAAAAGTTGTATTTGTCTTGCAAAATTTTTAACTATAGGATCTAAATAAAAATTGACAAGTTAATGCGACCATTTTCATATTTTATTCCCCTTTTTTTCAAAAGAAACACACTTTTATAGATACTTTGACTTACCACACAGAAACGGTATTATAATAAGAAATAAGAACCAACTCTGCTTGAAATGCATTGCGACATCCCATACGAACTGGAAAAAATCAAAAAACAAAAAGCGGCTGTAATAAATCAACAATGTTACGTAAAATGAAGGTATTGTTGTCCAAATAAAAACACCTTGTCGATACTTTTGCACCTAGAATGATAACTTTAAGATTCACAGGGTCCCAAACTCCACCCGAGAGTTTTCCATGGTTAAGAAGATTATACATTTTGAAAAATTTCAGGATTCTATACAAAAAATATTGCTATTACCCAATTTAAGTTTTTTATTACAGTATTCAGCTGTGGATTAAAAAAAATTGTAACTATGATTGCTACCTATATATAGTATTTCATTAAGAAGCGAAAAAACACTGACATTTTCACGATTTTCCCAGGGAATGTATCACACTTACTTTTTTTCTCAGCTTATAAATTCACTGAGGCTAAATCCCTTGGTTAATTAAAACTGGAATATTTCATAATCTGGAATTCACTTGCCGATTAAATAAAAATGATTAGTCTTTGTTTATTAATATCAGGAAAACAAGGTACACATTTACTTACATATATATGGTTGGCACCATAGAGTAATTATACATAAAGTTTCAACTCTTATTGATTTCATATGCATTGCATTGTAAATTTTTGTTGATGGAAAATCGTTGTATTTCTATGAAGTTTGCATAAATGGGTAGACGAATAGTATTATATATTTTAATTAAATTCATTTTTAAGAGCAACTTTCTATATTCAAACAATTTTAAGATACATAAGTTGTCAGTAAAGTATAAGTAATTACATTTGTATCAAAAACTGTTTCACTTCTATTATTTCATAAATAATTATTTTGAAAAAGCTTATGGGTAGACGAAGAGTAGTATTAAACTGCAGACAGAACCAATAAGAGTTGAAACTCTATGTATAATTATTCTATGGTTGGCACTTTTAACCGATACATTTAGTTAATGTAAAAACAATAGATAATATATAAAAATAAATTAATTATACTGGAATGAATTTTTCCAATTCCAAGATTTTCCCAGTTGTCCAATACATGTACAACCCTGAACTGAATGAGATGTGACGTAGTGCCTTTATTGTATTCCAATATATTCTAATAAATATTTAATTTACAATAATAAGACAGAAAATAGTAAATAAATAAAGAATTTAAAGTAATAATAAGAATTACCATTCAGGAAAATTAAAAAGTAATTGTGACTTTTAATGCATTTTAAAATGAACAACATTAAATATATTTAACAACTTTCAAATTAACAACAATTATATTTCCCAATTTTCAGTCATCTTTAATTAATTAAATAATGAGTGATGTAATAAAAGTTTTTTTTTGATTTTCACCTCTGATCTAAAGATAGTTTTATGTTAAATAAATCACTTTATATAAATATTGGGTAGCTAATAATGAAATAAAACAATATATTATAAATAATACAATTAAGATATAACATTAAAACTACTTAAAAATATAGAATTCATACATAAGGAGATTTGTGAATGATACATAACATTTTACTTAAAATAACAAATTGAATAAATTTACATAACATACTGAATTTACACAATAGCTTTGGTTACAGTAGTTATCTAGTACAATATGATTAAGTAAATCGGGAATTCAAAGTTGGAAGAACAGTATATAACAGTCTTATTCAAAATGACACAGCATGTATACATAATGTAATATAATTATATTGATAATTTTATAAAATTATGTTATTATAAAAAAGTGATTTTTAAATTACAAACTCATCAGATTATTTGATTTATGGTTATAAATCCACAAGTAGGGCATCCAAAGCAAATAATGTGCACATTATGCACATTTTTTGTTAAACTAATTGAATAGTAAATAATTTTAAATTATCTCACTAACATTAGATACATGTAATATTTTATATTATTGTATTTTACCTGTATATTATTATTGTGTTGCTCTAAACACTCTACCACATTCAATATTTTGTATTAAATCCTTTACAAAATTTGCATAGATTTATATAAGAAAAATATACAAATAGGTAGAAGTTTTCTCATACATTATACAAAATAGTCAGAGTTAGACTATTCTTATTCTGAATGAGAGGAAATGTTAAATTAGTATAGTTATATATTTCAAGCAGAAAATATAAACAAAAATCAATAAATGAAGATATGTGGGCACAAAGACAATAAATACTCACAATAATTTCTTGTCTATAAAAGTGCATAATATACCAGCCAATCAGATTATTATCACATTAATACTTAATATTGTTAACAAAATATTGTGCAACTTTTTTTACTTGGTAATTGACAATATATTCAATACATTTGCTTCCTCCATGCCTTTTGTACACTGATAATAAAGCCTTTTCCTATTCTTTTATATATAAAATTCCTGCTTGTATACTGGATATATCCTCCTAGGGCTACATGGAATATAGTCTGAATTCCACCAAAGAAATCCATATGAAAAATAAAATTCTGATTTTCATATGATTTGTAAAATGAAAATTATAGCCTTTTCCTAACAGTGTCAAATCCACTTGTAAAAGGTTTATCCCTAATAAGTGATATGGGTTGTATATAAATTAGTAAAATATATACATATTACTCAAAAAAAAGGATTCAAAATCAGCACATTTTTTAAATAGATTTATGTTAGGCTGATATTAAAATATGCAGGAGTTTATCTACAGGGAAGATACAGGTTTCCATGCTTTTTGCAATTTATAATTCAAGGGATTTAGTATAGCTTCCTATGACTTTATAGTTGTTAATTAACATGAAAAACAGACTAAGTTAATTTGCAAGTGCCCTTGCATGAGGCATATTAGGATGCCTCTCACTCATTATTTATATGGCAATTGCATGCTCAAGATTTTGGCAATATTTACCATAAAAAAGTCCTGGCACCTGGATCTGTGACAATCTGTCTATACAGTTAGGACTTTTTATGGCAAGAGACTAACTTTATATATAAACAGATTAATAATAGTGCATGTAATAGCCATAGAAAAAGTCATATATACAGATAAAGTAATATTAACAAATTTACATTTATAATAAATTATGCTTAAAAAGATAAATTTATTATTAGTAGTAGATAATTATTTGCACTGTTAATAGGATAAAATAGACAGTTGTCAATAGGCAATATTAGATTTTTAACATTAATTTTTTGTTGGCAAGTGTTACAAACAATGGTTCTACACAATTTCCCCTAAAAATTCTCAGAATTTTCTATTTTCAAAAAATGTCAGACTTTAACTTAAATTTTATGGTGAAGTGAATAAAATCAAAAAATATCAAGAGCTATATTTAAGAAAGGCTTTTTAAATACTAAAATAAAAGTGTTTTTTTTAATACAATATATATATGTAGTTATAAATAGTCAAGAAAAATTCTTAAACTTTATTTCAAAATTTTTACAAAATAAAAAACATTTTTACAAAAAATATATTTTTTATTAATTTTTTAAAATATTTTAAATAGAGTTTTTTTAAACCCTTTAAAAATGTTCTAACTTTCCCAGGTTTTAGAAGTGCAGGAATTATGTATGAAGCTAGCAACCATATTTGCTCCTGAAATGATAAAATGGCAAAAATAATTTATGCTATAAATAATTTGTACATAAACAAAATTTGGTACAGAAATCAGCAGAAAAGGTTTAGTATACTTTTTCTGCTGAATTTAGTATCTATTTAATATAATAAATAAAATTTTAAATTGTCAGAAAAGGTTTATTACTGTTTTCTGACTTTTTTTAGTACTATCTACTCTAGCTAATCAGAACATAAATCAAATTCTAAATTGTTTGCCCATATTGTTATAATATTACAAATGGCTAATTGGAATACTGGCTAATGTGAAGTATAAACAAAATTTATAGAATGGGTAAATTCCAAATTTATTAAATTTGTTTTATCAAATAATTTACATATTACATATTCTGTTGTAAATTCAACTGTTTTACATTGAATTAAAAAAATAATAATACTAAGGTGTTTGTATATGTTGCATCCGGTTGGCGAATTCATATGGTTCGCGAACCTATGAACGGTTGGCGAATAATATTTGTGTATCCAACCGTTCATATGGTTTGTGAACCGTACGCTGAACTTATCTGACACCAACCGTGCATACTTTTAAAGAATCTCTCACAATAAATTCCGAAAATAAATTATGGTTTACATAAGTGAAAGTAAATTAAAAAACAAAAGTTTTATAAAGTAGGTTTCAGCACAAAATATTTTTTATATTAAATTAAATATTGAAATAACTAAAGTTTTATATATCAAATTATTTAAAATTTTATTTTAAGAAATATTTTATTTATATTTTGTTTATGCACAAAAAA